>JARYGA010041078.1:0-25985 GCA_030545235.1 Helianthus tuberosus | reverse complement strand
GTTATGAGATAACCAGTCCATACCCAGAACAATGTCAAAACCAGCCAATTTGAACGGAAGTAGAGATAGAGGAAAAGAATGGTTCTTAATGGATATAGCACATCCATCTAACACAGTAGAGACGGTTTCTATGGTACCATCTGCTAACTCTACCTCATAGTTTGCGTTTAAGGTTTTGACAGGTAAATTCAACAATTTACAGAACTTATGATCTACGAAAGACTTATCTGCGCCTGAATCAAAAAGTACTCTTGCAAAGACATCATTTACAAGGAATGTACCTGTTATGACATTATCGTCCTGCACCGCTTCTTTCGCATCCATCCTGAAGACTCTGGCGTTAGTCTTCTTAGCCTCCTCAGGCTTCTTGTTGTATTTTGGGCAGTTGGTCTTGATGTGGCCTTTTTCATTGCAACGATAACACGTTGCGTCTTTCATCTTTTTGCAATCCAGGGTTTTATGGTCCGTGGACTTGCAAATTCCACAAGCAAAGGATTTTGACTGAGTCTGAGAGCTCGACTCCAGTCTGCACTTTCCATAGTGCTGTTTCTTGCAAGTTTTACACCTGGGCTTCTCATTAGACTTATGCCCATCCTTCCTCGATTTAGGTCCCTTCTTGTTATCACCGTTCCCACGGTGTTTCTTGTTCGACCTTCGCGAACCATCGTCTTCACGCTTCCTCTTCTCGGCATCCTTATTCCTCTGTGATCTCTGCCGGACCGCATCCAGAGTGAGGGATAAGGAAAGGTCAGTTACAGACCTGAAGGTAACTGGCCGAGAAGCTTTTACACTGGCCTTGATCTCGGGTTCTAAACCACCAATAAAGCGAGCGATCCTTTTTGGCTCAGGGGTTACCAGGTAGGGAACCAACCTGGACAGCGTATTGAAGCTTGTCAAGTAAGCTTGGCAGTCGAGGTTCTTCATCACCAATGATAGGAAGTCAGATTCTATCTTTTCCACCTCATGTTGAGGGCAGAAATTATCTTTGATCAGGGCAATGAATTGATCCCACGTCATGCTATACAATGGGATCTTTCCGGAGGCCTCCATCAGAGATCTCCACCATGCCAATGCTTCACCTTTGAAGGACTGTGACACAAACTTAACTATATCCCCTTCAGCGCACCCGCTGATATCCACCACTGTGTCCATTTCATCCAGCCAAGTCATGCAGTCGACGGCCCCCTTTTCCCCAGTAAAATCCCTGGGTTTACAAGACACGAAGTACTTATAAGTGCAACCCTTGTTACGGGGTCCCTGATGCAGTATCAATTGCTGTGATGGGTCACTTTGACGGTTGGTGGACTGACGGTCATCACCATCTTTCTTGGGTCCGTCCTTTTTGGGAGGAGGCTTGTTATGAGCCTCTGAATGTGTCCTGGTCTTTGAATGTGATACAGAGTGGGTCCTACTTCGAGTACCACTGTATTCCTCATACTGTCTATCCAAAGCCTGTGTGATAGCGCCGTCTATGATTGCTTTCAGTTCAGCACCCGTTAACGTAATCTGGGCGTTCTCATTCGGCTCCACAGGATGGCTATTGACTTCATTAGAGTTAGCCATTTGTATTGAACTGTTGCAGAAAACAAGGACAATAATTTATTTGAGAGTTTATTATGGAATTACCTCTTAGGGTAATTCGTTAACCATGGTAAACAGAGACCATATTTGCTTACCTCCTGGAAGGCAGGAAGAATTAAGATTGGTAGCCCGCCGTGGGCTGGAGTATCGTGAAAACTCCATATTAATTATGGAATAAACGAAACCTTGATTAAGTAGGTTTTAAAACATAGGCTAATATCGCCAGACTCAATATTCCGAGAGTTTGATATTGTTAGATTAGAAAGACGGTTCATTTTGCTTATGCATACATTACCGCAATCCTAATTAGGCAACGACTAAGAATTTGCCATCAGCTAACCAAGATCGTCGAATTGTTCGACTAACGACAAGGATTAGCTATTCCTTAATATTAGTTAAGTAATGGTTGGAATAACCATCTCACCTTAAGATAAGCTTCTCCATAATACTTGATATATAAGTATCAAGGCTACTCCCTTGAAGACCTTGTATAGATAGAATGTTAAACGTCCATTGATAGGACAATAGTTTGGTAAGTCCAAACATTAAGATCTGAAAGTTGCATTATAGACAATCAATAAGACCACGCAAATTCATAATCATCAGTAAGATGCCAGTATTCGGCAGAAAATTAAGGATTATGAAAATAGCAAACCTCCTAAATTCTGGTTAAGGAATAAGGTTCAACAATAGATATCACCCTGGAAAGGAGTGATGCGATTTGGTAAGAAAGGCAAGCTAAGCCCGAGATACATAGGACCTTTCGAGGTTATTGAACGTGTCGGTTCAGTTGCCTATAAGATTAACTTACCGGGAGAGCTTAGTGGAATTCACAATGTGTTCCACATCTGCAATCTGAAGAAGTGTTTCACTGAGGAATCACTGGTTATACCCCCTACAGATGTGCATATAGATGAGAGCTTAAAGTTAGTGGAAAAACCTTTGTCGATTGAAGATCGACAGGTAAAGAAGCTTCGAAGGAAGCATGTACCTATGGTAAAGGTCAAATGGGATGCCCGTAGAGGTCCCGAATTCACGTGGGAGGTTGAATCCACGATGAAAGAAAAGTACCCTTACTTATTTTAGTAAATCTCGGGTCGAGATTTATTTTAAGGGGGTGAGGATGTAACACCTCGAAAATTCACGTCCCATAATGTGTAGACACGTGTCAGATGTTTAAACGTGTGAAGGAAATGTTATGAAAGGACTAAAGTTGACAAAGTCCTACTTAAAGTGTCACCATGGAAAGGGGTGATGCGATTTGGTAAGAAAGGCAAACTAAGCCCGAGATACATAGGACCTTTCGAGGTTATCGAACGTGTCGGGTCAGTTGCCTACAAGTTGAACTTACCAGAAGAGCTCAGTGGAATTCACAATGTGTTCCACATCTGCAATCTAAAGAAGTGTTCCGCTGACGATTCACATGTCATGCCACATACAGATGTGCAAATAGATAAGAGCTTAACGTTTGTGGAAAAACCTTTGTCGATTGAAGATCGACAGGTAAGGAAGCTTCGAAGAAAGCATATACCTTTTGTAAAGGTCAAATGGGATGCCCGTAGGGGTCCCGAATACACGTGGGAGGTTGAATCCACGATGAAAGAAAAGTACCCTTACTTATTTCAGAAAATATCGGGTCGAGATTTATTTTAAGGGGGTGAGGATGTAACACCTCGAAAATTCACGTCCTATAATGTGTTGACACGTGTCATAATGTTTAAACGTGTGAAAGAAATATTATAGAAGGACTAAAGTTGACAAACGTGGAAAGTATGTGAATATACGTATTCTAAGTGTCAACTGTGAATAATTATATTATATATTACCCCTACACGATGCTCATACCTTCAAACGAATAAATCATGGATCATACGAAGCTAAATGTGTGTGATTTCAAACTACAGGGACCAAATGTGTCAACATGTTTAATTTATACCTCTGAGTGACCTTTTGACGAACCCGAAGCTTTGTAAATATTAATTATGCTCACGAGAATGCACCATAAAAATTTCATAAGGTTTCGTTAACGTATGAGAAAGTTATGATCAAATTCGTGTGCGAAGCGTTAAAGCGTAAACGTCGAAAGTTAGGACTTTTCGGGTGAAAATAAAGTTACCCGGGGACTTGGCAAAGTGGGTATATGATTTAAGGCCTTAGTAGATCAATTGTGGAGGTTTAAAGTGCAATAAATCAGTAACTATTCGAGTTTTGAAGAGACAAGGGCTGAATCGCAAACAAAAATCAAAAACCTGATCTGCATGGGGGTCGCGCTGCGCGACGGGTCCCTCGAGCTACGCGAGGGTGTGCCCAGCTCCGAAAAATTCGCTGATGGTCTGCCATTGCGTATTTTCGCGACCTCTACTCGTTTTTCCACTTCTCATGGCCCCTAAAACACCTCCTAAGCCCCTAGGACACCTGTTGATTGTTTGTGGGCACTCATAGACTTGTTTGTCAATGATTTGTGGTGATTGAAACCATTATAAATAGCCCTTCAAAGTCACAAACATTCTCACACCTTCATCTGATCATTTGGAGCCTTTCTGGAGCTAAGGAACTCTCCCAACTGATCATAAGTCGTGCATAGGACCCTTGTAAGTGTTCTAATCCTTTCTTGTTTGAGTTTAGCTTAGTTAATTAGCTAAAAGTCAAACCGTCGTAATTACGGTTTGACTTCGAGATTAGTCAATAATGGCTCAGTCAAATCTCGAATTAAAAGTAGTTATAAGTTGGTATTTATGTGGGTAATAAAACCCCAAAAGGGTTTCCCCTGATCACCACTTTAACTAGTTCAAAAGTCGGGTCAAACATATACTTAAAAAGTCAACAGAATTTTTAAAAGGTCATTTATGCATAATTAGCTATCTAGACCATGTATAACCTGTTTGATTATTGTTATAACTTAGTAATTAGTGTAAGAACATGTCCAAACCTGTTCAACCCGACTATTTCCTGTTTAGACCCGGTTCGGAACCGAAAGTCACATAGTTTGACTTTCACTTTGACTTTCAGTTCTGACCCGTTTAGGCATATTTTAGAAATGCCACAGAGCTTAAATTGGACTAGGTTACATGTTAGAACAACCCTCTGTGATTATGCACCTCGGTTCATTAGTTATCCAATTAATATGCAAGTTTCCGTTAATTGTTCATATGTTGACCGTTATGCCCTTATTACCTTAAAACATGATTTATGAAAATGTAAAAGTGTAGAAACCTTGAATATTGATATATAAACTTGTATGCAAAATTTGACATCAGTTTGACTTGTAGATTAAGAGTTATGCTCATTAGCGTAATTACGGTGCTTTATGTTAATAAAATGGCGTAATTAGCGTATAGCCTAATTAAACATACTTTTTGGTATCAAACGAATTACCCACTGATGTAATATATTATTTTGGGAATTTTAAAGATTTTTAATTAATTTTAGGCTGAGCATAACTCATAGTCGTAGGCTTAATTCGGTAATTGTCGGTTTTGCCCTTACGGGCCATAAAATGAGTTTTACACATCTAAACGACTCCAAACCTTTTGCCACTGATTAGTTATGATAAATGAATTATTTTAAGCCTTCTGGAAATATAAAAATATCAGACTTAAGTATCGAACCCGGTAATGGCCTTTAATCGCCTTATTTAGCGTTATTAGCGCATAGTATGTTTTAAAATCATATTGGACATACCCGGGTTGATACCTACTGATATAAGAAGCAAATTATCATATTTTAACAGTAAGCAAAAGTTGATAAACTCAGACTTCAGTTTTGAGCTTGTCGGCTTATGTGAAATTACCAAAATACCCCTACGGGGCCTAGTTTGGTTAAAAATGATAAGTTTCACATACATGCTTTAGCCTACTGTTAAAACTCATCAAATTGAGTATGTTTGCTGTTTACATCAGACCTGTAACTCAGTTAGACATTTAAACTCTTTTACAAACTTTAAAATGACCAAACTACCCCTACGGGGCATAGTTTGTGTTTAAATTAGTTTCGGGCATAACGAAAGACACCTTACTGATGTCACAACATATTTGAGACATAATTAACTTAGGAAATCTGTATATAGCTCTCATGACTACCCGTCACGCTTATTACGCGTACGGTTCGGTTTATGTAACAAGTTTACATAAATTAGCCGAAACGGGTCAAACCTTAACGGTTTTATCTCAAAATCCAGAATGTGAATAATAAACCCATATTAAACAAGTCTTCAAACTTGTCGGGTCTGAATCACATTCTATCCGGTCTTCGCTTAATTGTGCGTACGAACCGTATCTTGAAACTAGCCGGTCTAAGCTTAAGCTTAATAAAAGACCCGTTAGAATTCTAATAGGTTATATTAAACCTTCGTTCCAGATTAGGAGAGACAGTAAAATCTACGTGCATTCTACTTATTGTGAATTATACTTGCATCAGGTAAATACTTTTAACTTATTTTCCCTATACGGGCTTGGGTTACGGTACATAGCGTACCGCTTGATCGGGCATCAAATCTCCACGCTTAGTGGGTAGTTGAATAATTTGATCGGCTCATTTTAAACAGATGTGTTTACTTTACAGCCTTTGGGGGGTTAATGACCATGTCCCGGATATCCCTGGCATCATCTTACGAGATGGCCACGACCTGAGCACGGGGTGTAGGCGTACTCCCGTGTATAACTCACTTAAAGTGGTGTGTCTATTGATCTTTAACCCGGATACGTTCCAGGCTACTGAACGCATAAGTAACATGTAATTCGTTCACAAGATTATTATATTATTAAAATAATTCTCCCAAGTTAAATAAAATGATTTATGCCACGTGCATCCAAACCAATTTTCAATCATTTTCCAAAATGAGTCAGTTGAATGTATTTACCAGTGTAAACTGACGTATTTTCCCAAAAAGACTGAATGCAGGTACTAAACGTAATTGGCTGGATTGTCTCCTAAGCATCAATAAAAGTCTCGCAAGCTTAGGATGCCAGAAGTCTGTTGAACAATTAAATGTTATTTTGTTTCGATCCGTTCTGTGGATAAACACCGGATATTGTGACTTTGTTTACAATAAATAAATTCGGATGTATTATATTTTCAATTGCTTCCGCTGTGCATTATTATATTGTGTTGTTTGACTATTACGTTGCCAACCACGTCACGATACTCCCCCACCGGGCCCACCGGTGACACGTGGAAATCGGGGTGTGACAGGTTGGACACCCCGATTTCCACGTGTCACCGGTGGGCCCGGTGGGGGAGTATCGTGACGTGGTTGGCAACGTAATAGTCAAACAACACAATATAATAATGCACAACGGAAGCAATTTAAAAATAAGATACAACCGAATTTATTTATTGTAATCAAAGACACAATATCCGGTGTTTTATCCACAGAACGGATCGAAACAAAATAACATTTATGGTTCAACAGACTTCTGGCATCCTAAGCTTGCGAGACTTTTATTGATGCTTATGAGACAATCCAACCAAATTTCGTTTAGTACCTGCATTCAGTCTTTTTGGGAAAATACGTCAGTTTACACTGGTAAATACATTCAACTGACTCATTTTGGAAAAATGATTGAAAATTGGTTTTGGATGCACGTGGCATAAATCATTTTATTTAACTTGGGAGAATTATTTAATATTATAATCTTGTGAACGAATTACATGTTACTTATGCGTTCAGTAGCCCGGAACGTATCCGGGTTAAAGATCAATAGACACACCACTTTAAGTGAGTTATACACGGGAGTACGCCTACACCCCGTGCTCAGGTCGTGGCCATCTCGTAAGATGATGCCAGGGATATCCGGGACATGGTCATTAACCCCCCAAAGGCTGTAAAGTAAACACATATGTTTAAAACGAGCCGGTCAAATTATTCAACTACCCACTAAGCGTGGAGATTTGATGCCCGATCAAGCGGTACGCTATGTACCGTAACCCAAGCTCGTATAGGGAAAATAAGTTAAAAGTATTTACCTGATGAAAGTATAATTCACAATAAGTAGAATGCACGTAGCTTTTACTGTCTCTCCTAATCTGGAACGAAGGTTTAATATAACCTATTAGAATTCTAACGGGTCTTTTATTAAGCTTAAGCTTAGACCGGCTAGTTTCAAGATACGGTTCGTACGCACAATTAAGCGAAGACCGGATAGAATGTGATTCAGACCCGACAAGTTTGAAGACTTGTTTAATATGGGTTTATTATTCACATTCTGGATTTTGAGATAAAACCGTTAAGGTTTGACCCGTTTCGGCTAATTTATGTAAACTTGTTACATAAACCGAACCGTACGCGTAATAAGCGTGACGGGTAGTCATGAGAACTATATACAGATTTCCTAAGTTAATTATGTCTCAAATATGTTGTGACATCAGTAAGGTGTCTTTCGTTATGCCCGAAACTAATTTAAACACAAACTATGCCCCGTAGGGGTAGTTTGGTCATTTTAAAGTTTGTAAAAGAGTTTAAATGTCTAACTGAGTTACAGGTCTGATGTAAACAGCAAACATACTCAATTTGATGAGTTTTAACAGTAGGCTAAAGCATGTATGTGAAACTTATCATTTTTAACCAAACTAGGCCCCGTAGGGGTATTTTGGTAATTTCACATAAGCCGACAAGCTCAAAACTGAAGTCTGAGTTTATCAACTTTTGCTTACTGTTAAAATATGATAATTTGCTTCTTATATCAGTAGGTATCAACCCGGGTATGTCCAATATGATTTTAAAACATACTATGCGCTAATAACGCTAAATAAGGCGATTAAAGGCCATTACCGGGTTCGATACTTAAGTCTGATATTTTTATATTTCCAGAAGGCTTAAAATAATTCATTTATCATAACTAATCAGTGGCAAAAGGTTTGGAGTCGTTTAGATGTGTAAAACTCATTTTATGGCCCGTAAGGGCAAAACCGACAATTACCGAATTAAGCCTACGACTATGAGTTATGCTCAGCCTAAAATTAATTAAAAATCTTTAAAATTCCCAAAATAATATATTACATCAGTGGGTAATTCGTTTGATACCAAAAAGTATGTTTAATTAGGCTATACGCTAATTACGCCATTTTATTAACATAAAGCACCGTAATTACGCTAATGAGCATAACTCTTAATCTACAAGTCAAACTGATGTCAAATTTTGCATACAAGTTTATATATCAATATTCAAGGTTTCTATACTTTTACATTTTCATAAATCATGTTTTAAGGTAATAAGGGCATAACGGTCAACATATGAACAATTAACGGAAACTTGCATATTAATTGGATAACTAATGAACCGAGGTGCATAATCACAGAGGGTTGTTCTAACATGTAACCTAGTCCAATTTAAGCTCTGTGGCATTTCTAAAATATGCCTAAATGGGTCAGAACTGAAAGTCAAAGTGAAAGTCAAACTATGTGACTTTCGGTTCCGAACCGGGTCTAAACAGGAAATAGTCGGGTTGAACAGGTTTGGACATGTTCTTACACTAATTACTAAGTTATAACAATAATCAAACAGGTTATACATGGTCTAGATAGCTAATTATGCATAAATGACCTTTTAAGAATTCTGTTGACTTTTTAAGTATATGTTTGACCCGACTTTTGAACTAGTTAAAGTGGTGATCAGGGGAAACCCTTTTGGGGTTTTATTACCCACATAAATACCAACTTATAACTACTTTTAATTCGAGATTTGACTGAGCCATTATTGACTAATCTCGAAGTCAAACCGTAATTACGACGGTTTGACTTTTAGCTAATTAACTAAGCTAAACTCAAACAAGAAAGGATTAGAACACTTACAAGGGTCCTATGCACAACTTATGATCAGTTGGGAGAGTTCTTTAGCTCCAGAAAGGCTCCAAATGATCAGATGAAGGTGTGAGAATGTTTGTGACTTTGAAGGGCTATTTATAATGGTTTCAATCACCACAAATCATTGACAAACAAGTCTATGAGTGCCCACAAACAATCAACAGGTGTCCTAGGGGCTTAGGAGGTGTTTTAGGGGCCATGAGAAGTGGAAAAACGAGTAGAGGTCGCGAAAATACGCAATGGCAGACCATCAGCGAATTTTTCGGAGCTGGGCACACCCTCGCGTAGCGCGAGGGACCCGTCGCGCAGCGCGACCCCCATGCAGATCAGGTTTTTGATTTTTGTTTGCGATTCAGCCCTTGTCTCTTCAAAACTCGAATAGTTACTGATTTATTGCACTTTAAACCTCCACAATTGATCTACTAAGGCCTTAAATCATATACCCACTTTGCCAAGTCCCCGGGTAACTTTATTTTCACCCGAAAAGTCCTAACTTTCGACGTTTACTCTTTAACGCTTCGCACACGAATTTGATCATAACTTTCTTATACGTTAACGAAACCTTATGAAATTTTTATGGTGCATTCTCGTGAGCATAATTAATATTTACAAAGCTTCGGGTTCGTCAAAAGGTCACTCAGAGGTATAAATTAAACATGTTGACACATTTGGTCCCTGTAGTTTGAAATCACACACATTTAGCTTCGTATGATCCATGATTTATTCGTTTGAAGGTATGAGCATCGTGTAGGGGTAATATATAATATAATTATTCACAGTTGACACTTAGAATACGTATATTCACATACTTTCCACGTTTGTCAACTTTAGTCCTTCTATAATATTTCTTTCACACGTTTAAACATTATGACACGTGTCAACACATTATAGGACGTGAATTTTCGAGGTGTTACATAACCATTCAGAGGCAAATGTCTGAATCAATCTGACATCTACTCGCGAAACAAATAGTCTGAGCCAATAAGTGCTGAACCAGTAAGAGGTCTGAACCGTTAAGAGCCTCATTAAGAGCTAATTACAAACATCCCCTTAGACGTACTAGCAAATTTATCATGTGTAGCTTCCCATTTCAAATTATTTATAATTCAAGCTGTCTAAATTGTAAGTTTTAACTTATTAATATACTAGGTTAAAACCCCGTGTATTACACGGGTTGCATAAACGCAATTTTATATAATATATAATAAAAATATATATTTAAAAAAAACTCGTATATTGCATATATTGAATAAAACATAATGTTATATGTTAATACAAACAGTCATCAAGATTTATCTTTTAAAAATGAATATTGATATACTATTTACTTATTATAACATTTTAATTTATTTGTTTTATTTTGCATAAATGTAATTTTATATAATAAATAATAAAAAAGATGTATCTTTAAAAAAAAAAACTCGTATATTGCACGTGTTTGATACAATATAATGTCTTATATTAATTAACACATATAGTCGTCAAGATTTATCTTTTAAAAATGAACTTTAATGTACTATTTACTTATATAACATGTTACCTTGTTAAGTATGTATTCTTAACTAATTTTTTGCTTAAAATTATTATTATTATTATTATTATTATTATTATTATTATTATTATTTAATATGATCATAATAAAAATAAGCGTTTATATTCTTATCTATTTTTTTGTGTAAAATTATTATTATTATTTTATATGATAATAAATTAATAATAAAAACAAATGTTTATCCTTATCTAAATATTTATTCTTATCTAATATTTTTGTTTAAAATTATTATTATTATTATTATTATTATTATTATTATTGTTATTATTTAATATGAGAGATAAATAGAAAAATAAAATGAGAAAGCATAAGGAAGTAACACGTGTCCAAAAAAGATTTTTATTTATTAGTATAGAAAGATTAATAAATGCAAGTAATTATCTATGATATATTAGCATCTTAAATTGTGTTAATTTATTTTATTTTTCTTTAAATTTCAAAGAAATTGACATTTTTCTGATTACGGATGGTCTTAAGCAAATTTTTTATGGTATTTGTTATCTTTTGCTTACGTGAGATATTTTTTATATTCAACCCGTGTAACATACGGGGTCCATAACCTAGTATAGAAATAAAAGGTTACACTATCTTTTTATCAACTTACTAAAGAATGAAACTTTTGACTCATTTAAGCCTTATCTTCTACCATCATGTGAAAAATATGATCTCACTGTTAGATATACTTTTATCGGATACCCTTAAGTTCAATTTTTTTTGGGATACCCTGAAATTTTCTTCTAGATTCGCTACTAACGACCACAAAAAAGGGATCTAAAATTTTATGTCAATAACGAAAATAACATTAAAAGTGTACCTACTTTGTCGAGGTCAAAAGGTCAAGCATAGTAATGTTATGACCCCGAGATCTATGGACGTAGTTTTTAAAAGACTTAGTTTTGCTATTCAAAAAGGGGTAGCGACACAGCTTGTTGTACGTTTACCAACTATCTCATTGTAAAATGCAAAAAAAAAAAGTTTTAAAAAAGTGTATAAAAAGGTTATATATATATATGTGTATATAATCAGAATCTACAAAATAGATTTTTAAAAGATGTGTTTTATTATAATAATACAGTTTTATAATAATATAATGTGTTTAGTTATTTATTAACTTCAAAACCTTAACAAAATAATTAACTTCAAAGCCTTAACAAAATAATTGTTTGCCAGTGATCTAATCTGACCCTATTCATGATAACCAACTATATTAAAAAATCTATCTTTTGTAATCTTTGATTGGTTTCAACATTTATTTGATAATGGTCTATTGCATGCTCATGTAGTCATGTTGTATATCTTTTTTGTTATGAAATCTTCGATAACGGTCTATGGCAAGCTCATGTTGTATATCTTTTTTGTTATGAAATCAAAACTAAAATTGATATAGCATAAAATTATAACACCACAAGCTAGAGCACTTCAATTGATGGATAGATTCATTGATTATCCGTTGGCGAATATATGAAGAGTCGGTGACATTAGAGGATTCACATCCCTTTCTGTATATATTTGTGAGTGGTTTCGCATGTTTTAAAAGGTTTAATCGATATTTTTTTTACTAATCCGGTTAGTGACATCCTAATCGTACGCCGTTAAAAAAAAGTTTAATCGATATTTTTTTTCTATTTAAGGAAAGTGATGTAAGATGATACCATGAGGAAAAATAAGGTGGTAATATAGCCCCTTTGAAATAACTAGGAGTTTCCATTATCATTATCAATATATTTTTTTATATTTAAAAAGTATTGTAGGAGCTTTCAACTTTTTCACATTACTCACGAACTTTTCAACTTATACAAATTGGCCACGCTACATTTATTAACCAATCTTTATAGTAAACTTTTGAACTTGAAAACATTTTTTTCCATTTTTCAATTGGTCACAAAAGAAAATTCTATACACATCCCTCAAGTTTTTTCACTAACCATATGTGCACATATACCACTTGTTTTTTTTTTTTTACCTAAATGTGGATGGGTGGCCTGTAATCAATGTTTTAGAAACCGGTATTTTAATCGTATCGGATTGGGCTTAGTGGAGTTGTACCAGACGATTCAACCGGGATAACTAGTTTACCCTATAATTCCACTAAAATAGAATTTCAACTCTAAAAAATAATCCAGAACTACATGATTCAATAATAAAAAATCAATTCTTTTAACAAAGTATTCTTAAATAAAAGTATACAATAGATTTATGGTATTAGAGTATTATTTGAATCAAGTTCACGATCACTTAAAAGATGAAATTCACTGTCATCGTTATTTTAAACTCAAAATTTTAACATGGGATTAAACCGGTAGGGCGGCATGAACCGGTATTACCGGATATACCGGCGGTTCGAAGACTATATCGGAACCATATTTATACCGTACTCAAACTTAACGGGACAAAAAACGGTAGCCGGTTCAACTGGTATTACCAGTCGGTTTGAACATGTATTTAAAACATTGGTCGTGATACACCCACATCACATTCACGGCCGTGATACCTTGATACACCGCCGTCCGCCGCAAAGGGGTGTATCACGCGTGATGTGTTCATTCCAATGATGTGTTTCCCGACATGATGGATGTTGTTTGAAAATTTGTCTGTTTGACCGTTTGACTTTAAAACCATAAACAAATTAAGTTTTTTGAAGGTTTGTATTTTGGCAACAATGATGGATCAATTTGCAGGGTTACAGGTTGTGAAGAAGATGATTATTTTACAAAATAATCTCTCAAGTTTTAAAATAACCCCTCAAATTTTACAAAATAGTTAAAATAATTCCACAGATTTGCAGGTTTAAAATAACCCCCCTTGTTTTACAAAATAACTCCTCAAATTGATAAAATTATTTATTTTTATTTTATAAATATATTTATTATATAAAAAAGTTGTTTTTATATTTATTTTATAAAAAATATATATTTATTTAATAAAAAGGTTGTTTTTGTATTAGTTTATTTAATTTTATATTTTATTTAAAAAATTATAATTTAGTAATGGAATGTAATGACCATTGCAAATGTGATAAGTGAAATGTAATGAAATGATGTGTGAAATACTGATTGGGTGTGATCATAGTTGTAAAAATCCTGATTAGACGCCGATTAATCCCCGATTAATTATCGGTTAATCCCCAGACCCCAGTTAATCCCGATCAATCGGTAGTTGTTAGTGCAGTTGTCTGTCGACTTCATCTTCGTTCGAGTCTTGGATTAGAAGAGAAGTTTGGGAAGCCCGAAGACCGGTAAAGACTGAAGAATGAGAAGACTCGATACTTCAGACTCGTCAACATCCGAGGGGGAGTCTGTTAGTGCATACGTCTGCCGACTTCGTCTTGTATCGAGTCTTGCATTAGATTAGTTAGATCAGGGCGCGTTATACGAGAAATAGGGTAGGTTTTAGATGTGATTGAACTAATTCCGTTTGAGGAGTGCCATTCCGTTTGAGGAGTGCCATTCCGTTTGAAGCATGTCATGCCACTTTCAAACGGAATAGCTTCACCTATAAATACTATTGATGCGATTTCATTTGTAACGTTCTTGTTTCCGACGCCGAGGTGCTGTCGAAGTGTCTCAAGCTTGTAAATTGTTCAGAGATCAATATACGAGACAATTAATAGTGAAAAAAAATATGTTAGTGCATACGTCTGTCGACTTCGTCTTGTATCGAGTCTTGCATTAGATTTGTTAGATCAGGGCGCGTCATACGAGAAATAGGGTAGGTTTTAGATGTGATTGAACTAATTCCGTTTGAGGAGTGCCATTCCGTTTGAGAAGTGCCATTCCGTTTGAAGCATGTCATGCCACTTTCAAACGGAATAGCTTCACCTATAAATACTCTTGATGCGATTTCATTTGTAACGTTCTTGTTTCCGACGCCGAGGTGCTGTCGAAGTGTCTCAAGCTTGTAAATTGTTCAGAGATCAATATACGAGACAATTAATAGTGAATACAAGCTAAACGAAGACAGAATCAATGAATTCCGCCTCTGATTCTGTCTGAGCACTCTTCTGATCGACTCGTTAGGTCGTTTTACGATCCTACAGAACAGAAATAGCAAGAAATGCTTTTACAAATCTGTACATAACCCTCTCTTTGTACTTGACTTCATCTTTGGGTGTAGAAACACTGATGCTTCTGAGTTATCAAGTTCTACTAAAGAAAAGTTGCTTGATTTGTCTATTGTGACAACTACAGAGCTTGGTGCCATTTTGTTGAAGATAAATGTTCAAATCCCAGATGGGATTTTGGTAGAAAGATGTAAAAAGAGATGAGATTTATGTGAATTGGAGTGAAGGTTGAAGACCCATGAAGGATTTAGGTGTAATGAAAGGTGGAAGAGTGAGATTTGGATCTTGAGAGGTTAATGGCGGTGGCAGTGGTGGTACCCGGTTGAGAGTGTTGGAGGGTGGTGGCTGGAGGTGGTTGAGGGTGGTGGTTGGAGGTGGCAGTGGTGGTTGTGGTGGTGAATGGCGGTGGCAGTGGTGGCAGGGGGTAATATTACAGAGTAGAACAAAACACAGGGGGTAATATGAAAGGGCATTATAGTCATTTCACATTCCAGTTAACAGATCTGTTAACAAAATTGACGTCGGGGGGTAAACTTGCGACATAACACCAAACGTTGGGGGGTAAAATTGCAATTATTTCATTAGAGGGGATCAAAGTGCCAATTGGCCTAAACCCCAGGGGGTAAAATTGCAGTTTACTCTACTTTTAGTTTTAATTACTTGAGTCTTTTGGCTTTTATAATGTTGTAAGAATTGTTAGGCGCTAGTCGGGCGGTGGAGTACCGACTAGCGATTAATCGGGATTAATAGGGATTAATCGGAATCAATCGGATCGAGATTTTTATATGTAATTTTTTAGTTATATATATACACACACATTTTTATATGTAGTTTTCTAAAGCAGATAATTTTTAACCACTCATTGACACATTTATTTAAGTAATTGGAAGGAATTTATAAGGTTTGGTCGAAATTTAGCCGGCGCCTAGCCAAAATTTGGCCAGAATAGGACCGCCATTGATCGCCTAGTTATTAATCGGCCATTAATCGGTGAACCTCCGATTAGTGATTAATCGGCGACTAATCAGAGACTAGTCGGGATTTTTACAACCATGCTTTTATGTAATTAGTTAACCACAAGTCGTTATTCAGTAATAATACTAATATATAATATACGAGTCGTTGATTTTTTATACTATCGTTTTTATTAATTGAACATCCCAGTTTATCTACTATCGTTTTGAGTGATTGAATAACTTTATTTATATAATAATAACTGGATTAAAATACCAAAGATAATGGCTTATCTAGTGAAAGCAATAACACGCAATAATTGTTTTAAGATATTTAATATTTGTTTGAAGGATGACAAGAAGTTTCATTAAGATATTTGATATTTGTTAGAAGGATGACAAGAAGTTTCATGTGTGTTATAGTGTTTAGGGATCCTTCGCTATCTTTATTATTAGGGGGGACCGTAAGGTCTCGGGGACTTGATAGGGGAGCTCACTTTGCCGCGCGCAATGGCGGAGCTTAGTGTAAAGTGGGGGTGCACCCGCCCCTCCGAATGTTTCGGTTAGAAGTGTAAAACTTCGTATTTTTCGTCCGAAAAAATTAAAATTAAATAGGATTGTCCCCCCAATTATTTTGCCTAAATATTTATATAATATATAAATTGAGTCCCATGACTTTCCGCCCCCTCAGAACTTTTGGTCAAGCTCCGCCACTGGCTGTGCGGTGAAGTGGTGCCAGCCCTTGTTCGGTGAGTGGGGAGTGTCCAAATCGGTGTATACTCACCAAGTGTTCGAAGAGGAGAGAGGTGGGAGGGAGAGGGGTTAATGGTGGGTCCTCATTAACCAATCAATCACATTTTTTTTTTAAATTGAGTGGGTGTTTGACCATTGTTATTGTTTGAGTGAAAAATGAAGAGTGGAGTAGGGACTTGACATGGCATAAGATTATTGGGTAGTGAAAATGGAGAGTGATTGACCACTTCCTCCACCCTTAGGAATAATGGATTTTAATAAGGGAAAATTACAAAAATGTCAGTTGACTAACCATGTTTTTGAATTTGTCATGCTCCTGCGTCCGTGGACGGACCTCTGAGCATGGGATGAGTCGGCGTATCATGTTGAAGAGTCCATGTATCACGCTCCTTCGGAAGAGTCCACCGACGCTTCGGAAGAGTCCACCGACGCTTCAGATGGACATGGGCTCTTCAACATGATACGCCGACTCATCCCATGCTCAGAGGTCCGTCCACAGACGCAGTAACATGACAAATTTGAAAACACGGTTGGTCAACTGACATTTTCGTAAATTTCCCTTTTAATAATGCTACTATTAGCCGTTTGCCGGCAATGGTCCCAACTTTAAAAATAACCAATAGTGGTCCCATCTTTTTCATATATTGTAAATTTGTAATCCAATGGACTTTTACTAAACCGAAAAGGATAAGGGTGTAGGGAGTGGTAATCGGTAAAGGGTGGCAAACCCCTTTACCGAGTGGTAAACACCACCGCCAACAAGTGTTTAGTCACCAAAGTTTGCCAAATCGGTGGTGGCATGCCGAATCGGTGAGGGGAGGAAGAAGAGAGAGAGGGGGGGGGGGGGGTTTGGGGTGGGGTCCATTCCAATCTCACCTTTTTTTTAAATGTTTATCACTTCACCAAATGTCTAAACTATTGCCAACACTTTTCACCAAAGTTTAAACACTTTTCACCGATTGACGTGGCGCACTCTGATTGGTCGATTTTTAGTTTGCCACTCCAAAGTGTTTAACCACTCCCTACACCCTAAGGGAACAAAAATAAATTAAGGTACTGTTAATAAAAGTTCATTAGTTTACAATATGTGAAAAAATGTGGGACCACCACTAGTTATTTTTAAGTTAAAATCGTTGTCGGCCAACACCTAATAGTTAGAATTATTAAAATCCATTATTCCTTATTATTATTATTATTATTGACATGTACCCATCAATTGTCACAGTATCTAAGTCATTTATTACTTCTTTAAATGATCATTTATTTATATTTGAGTTTTTTTGGTTGTAATTAAACAAAGACTAAATTACGTTTTTGGCCCCTCTGGTTATATCACTTTTACTATATTAGCCAAAAATAAGAATTTTTAACATATCTGCCCTCATGGTCTCTATAACTAATCATTTTGGTCCCTAAGTCTAATCATTTTGGCCCCCATGGTCTCTATAACTAACCATTTTGGCCCCCATGATCTCTAGACTTAGTGGCCAAAATGGTTATTTATAGAGACCATGTGGGCAGATATGTTAAAAATTCTTATTTTGGGTTAATATAGTAAAAGTGATATAACCACAGGGGCCAAAAACGTAATTTACTCTTAAGCAAATAACCGGTTGCAACTTGCAATCATGCCCATTCTTTGGTTTTAGATAAAAAAAAATACATATCGGTTCATTTGAGTCAAACTAGACAACAAATCAATTTAAGTCTACTAAAATTATACAACGAGTCAAAACTTAATTTATAGAACTTATAAAGAAAATAAACACTTTTATCTATAAATGATAGAATTACAAGACTAATCAGATGTAGAAGACAAATCGAATGATTAAACAATTTAATAAAACAATACTCATGACCACATGAGAAGAAATGATTGCTTTTCTGTCGAATTGATTATTAACAACAAAGAATTGCCTCGAAAATATATTTGATCACCGAGCAAATCATCGCATCATAAAAAGAAAGGAGCCGAAGAGCGACAAGTTGTAGCAAGATGTATACGCGTAGAGAGAACGGAAGAGGATGCTGAAAATCTTGAATCACAATATGAGGAGCTGTATGGGTTGTGGAGCGAGGAATAGTTCCTTGTTTCTTGCTTTTCCAGGAATTCAAGGAATTTCCCCCCAAAACACAAAAACTTGTTACCGATCATTTAGATTCCACACGCTTAGCTCAATCCGAATCAACAAAGGCGGAATGTTCAATAGACATACCTTTTTTATGAGAATACTCTTATTATGAGCCTTTTTAGATAACTTAGCAGATGCAAAGCAATTTGCAAATGAGAGTGGGTAGAGTTTATGTATGAACTGACTTAGAAATTAATAGTATAAGATATGTCAGGTCTAGTATGAGATAAATAAATGAGTTTTCCAATCACTTTTTATAACTAGTTATATCAGTTAAGAAAGTCTTATTAGAATTACAAGTAGTTGTAACAAGACAATTCTGTTCCATAGGGATATTAATAGGTTTAGACCCGCTACATCTAAACTCAATTAACAAATATCTGAAACGGATTTAATTATTTCAATGCCAAGAAAGTAGTTTAGTTCACATAGATCTTTAATCATAAACTTGGTTTTAAATAATGTTTTTATCTTGTTAATCTTATATTATTACTGGTGATCACAATATCATCAACATAAACTAGAAAGACCAAAACTACAGAAGATGTTAACTTAACAAACAATGAGCAGTAGGGATGAGCAAATCGTTCCCGGTACCGGTACCGAACTGTGTACTTTTTTGGTACCGATTCGGTACCGACTTTTAGCATTTTTGGTACCGGTCCGGTTCGGTACCGGTTTTTACTCTCAAATACCAGTACCGTACCGGTACCGAACCGGGTATATTCGGTACCGATACCCACTTTTGGGGATTTTCGGTACCGGTTCGATACTGAGCTCATCCCTAATGAGTAGTCACTTTTACTTTGACAAAAACTAAGATTAGATAGAACACATACCAATTTTTAATTTCGCATTCTAGGTAATTGTTTCAAGTCATTAAAGACTTATTTATTTAGTTTGCAAACTTTTGTTTCACTATCAAAAAATAACCTTCTAGTAGACTCATAAAAACATCCTCTTGCAAATTGTCATAAAGACATGAATTATTAATGTCTTACTTACAATAGTTGCTATTTTAGTCCATGTGGTTTAGGCCATTTGCTAGTTTAGTCTAAATGTTTTATTTTTCGCTTGTGAGTCCAAAAAAGTTTCACCGTTGCCATTTTATTCCACTGGGTTAACTTCATCCATTTTTTATCATAATGAGAAGAGCATTTCGGTCATTTTATATGTAATTCTGTCAACTAGAAGGGCAATTCGGCCATATAAAAGTGGCAGAGGGCAACAAGTTGTATGTAGTAAGATGCATCTACGTAGAGAGACCGAAATAGCCTGAACCAGAATAACCCGAACCCGACCAACACAAGCTTTAAATGTTTCGGTTATCAGATCACTTTTTGCCAACCAAAAACCCGAAATCCGATAAAAAAAACCCGAAGAACACCCCTAACCCCCACCACTGTCATCTCCGCAGTCAAACCTCCACCAACATGACCTATGTCTCCAGTGCCATCACCGTGGCCTCCACCACCCCAAACGAATTTGATACGACAATGCCATTTTTCTAAACAAAGCAAGTAGTTTTTTTTAGTATAATATACAAACGGTTCAAACAGTTTTTGTTAGGAATTTTTGTTAAGATAAATAAAAGAAACTAAAGCATTACCAAATGATATGTAAAAAAAATATATAATGTGATCATAAACTAAACCAGTAACACGAGTAGTACATAATTAGAATTTTGAGTAAATGACGATTTTGGCTTATTATATCACTTTTACCCTTTTAGTATAAAAAGGAATCTTTTAACATCTGAATCTTTGATGGTTTGATTTCTTGTATGATAATGTTTATCTAGAATTCTAGTTTAGTAGTTTGTTAATTATTAGTTTTTATTTTTGTATGATTGTACAGTAAAAAAACTGGGGTAGGCTAAATATACTCCCTCTTATTACTTTTTATACCCCTTCTCATAAAATCATATTAAAACTTGTAATATTTACCCCCTATACAAATCATCATTTTAAAAAATATTTTTTTGTTACAAAACAAATTCAAAAGTGTAAAAAAAGATTACAGACGTTTTTTTTAATATTTATTTTTTTAATTTTTATTTAAATCATATTTTTAAAAGTATTTTGATTATGTTTCTAAAGACACTTTCTCAAATAATATTTTGATTATGTTTTTTTATTGAACATCTTTACAAATAAATAATAACATTTTTCTTATAAAAATAATAAAAAAATGTTTTAAACTTTCGTTTAAAAAAAATTATATATTATGTTTTTATCTCGTCTAGTTTGTATTTTAAAGGTTTTACTTTTTAATTTTGATTACTTTAAACGTGTTTATAAAATAATTAACAATTTTTATTGAGTTAATTACACAGATGGACCCTGTGGTTTATAGCTAGTTTCACCTTTAGATACTAATTTTTTTTAACAGGCTTAGGTTTTATGGTTTTAATTTTGTAATACATTTGGGTACTAACACCAAAATTATCAATATAATGAGTAAAATACCCTTCCATTCTTTTTAATTTTATCAATGTAACACATTTAAGTACTAACACCTAATTTTATTTAAGTTTAAATCAATTTTACAAAATCTATTTTTTTTATTTTCATCTTTTTATTATATCTCTTAATCAACATAAAATCTATTTATTTTTTTATTTATAAATATAAATTAAAAAGGCAGAAAAAGTCTGCTATATTTTTTATTTATTAATAATATTACTAAATAATACTAGATAATATTATGAATATATAAAAACTCTTTAAAATATAAATTAAATAATGAAACAAATGATATAATAAGTATTTATTAAAATCCATAGCAATCTTGAAAACACACGAATAAGATATAATAAAGAGATTAAAATAAATAAATAAATAGATTTTATGTTAATTAAGAGATATAATAAAGAGATTAAAATAAATAAATAAATAAATAGATTTTATGTTAATTAAGAGATATAATAAAGAGATGAAAATAAAAAAAATAGATTTTGTAAAATTGATTTAAACTTAAATAAAATTAGGTGTTACATTGATAAAATTTTTAAAAAAATGGAAGGGTATTTTAGTCATTATATTGATAATTTTGATGTTAGTACTCAAATGTGTTACAAAATTGTAACCATAAAACCTAAAACTGTTAAAAAAAGTTAGCACCCAAAGGTGAAACTGACTATAAACCACAGGGTCCATCTGTGTAATTAACTCATTTTTATTTATCCAAAACGTAAAAAGTTTTTTCTTCTAAAATAGCGTTTACAGCCCTAGCACATATTAATCATTCAAACCAACTATGTAAGTGAACAAATAAACAATAGGTACTAAAAGATGTTCAATAAAAGAAAACATAATCAAAATACTATTTGAGAAATTGTAAACAATATTTGAAAACTTTTTTAAAAAAAATATGGTTTTTTAAATAAACATAAAAAAACAAACAATTTAAAAAAAACGTCTATTATATATTTTTACACTTTTGAATTTGTTTTGTAACAAAAAAGAATACATTTAAAAAGTAACAAGAGGGGGTAAATATGACAAGTTTAAATGTAATTTTATAGAAAGGGGTATAAAAAGTAACAAGAGGGGGTACATTTAGTAGCACCCAAAAAAATTCGGGATACATCTAAATTAGTGGGCTAGCTCCGATACAATTAACCTTGGTTAAAATAGGTGGAAAACATCCTCTGGCCCCTAATAAATGTCCTAAAAAATTGTCCCTGTGAAATCTTTTCGTGATTCTTGCTCTTTTCTTTTTAATTCCATCGTTTGGGTAGTTGGGATCATTAATTCCACTCCTTCAATGCTACCGGCCACCACCCTCTCTTTTCTTATTTATTTGCCATTTTATATAACTTGACATATGAGAAGAATATGTGTACATGCTTTGCGACTTCTATGAGAGGGAGCTGTTGAACGAGATGTTGGTTCGGTTCAATAAGAACTCAACGTTCAAATGGTGCATTGAACGTTGCTTTTTGATTGAGCCGTGCCAATATCACGTGCATGTTGCTTCTAAATTTCCACAAGTCTTTTGTAAACTTCTGTGAAAAGGTAACTTGATTATGCTATTAATTCATGTAAAAAGGATATTATTAATAATTAATTCATGTAAAAAGGATATTATTAATATTTTATTAATAAAAGATATTTTGTTGAGTAGAGTACGTATCTGTCTTGTGTTATTTCTTATACATGTTGAGCTTTATGATAACATAGGCTAACTAGTAAAATTTTAAAATATCAAAGAAAACTATGGTTGCTAATACTTGTGTATTTAATATACTAATAATGACAAATACATTTCCTGAAAAAAAAAGGTATTTTGATTACATGTATAATTTGAAATTTCATTAAAGATTGAATCGATAATGGAAAGAGTGTTGAAACATTTCCCTTAGATGTATATACAAAAAAAAAAAAAATCCTTAGGGGTGGGTATTGGGTAGTCTAGCCTTAGTTAGGCATGTATTGATCACCCATACTTAAACAAGACATCATTAACCAATATCCAACAATGATAATAAGTAGTTAGATGTATCATAACCTAACCTAGGATTTCTTATGTTGTATCAGGACCCAGAGATATTGTTTGATTATGCTAGCAACTGTTATCTGATTGTACTAGCAATTGTTACCTGATTGTACTAGCAACTGTTACACGGGTGAGTTTTATGAATACTTTCCAAATGTGAACATACTTTTCCTAAACTGTAATAATATGCCATGACTGCTGTACGCATGTACATAACTTGTGCACTCATACACACGATATTTGTGGTCCCTTATACGTGCCGCTACGTCGGGATTTGTCTGGTTTAAGCCTGTGGTGTAGAGGGCATTGACTGTATGATTAGTGTCATGTGTTGACGTTGGGTTATGATGATATGAGAGGGCACAAAGTCATGGTGAAATAATGTGATTTATAACTTGTGTATATTCATGAACTCATCGGCAATAGATGACGTCGTCTTTTAAGCATGTGTCACGGGTATTGAGGCATGAGCGTTGCTCATAGTCCCAGACTTGTGACAGTCTGGTAGAAATGTATATCCCGGATCGGTGTGCTCTGGTGGAAGTGTTGTTACGTCAGGCTAGACTTTGATTAGATGTTGTAATTTGTGTTTCCAAAAATTGTATAATACGTTTATTATCAATAAGATAAGCACTTTCTGTATCAACTGTGTCATAAAGCATCCTTATCGGGTAGAGTGTCACACATAATCACAAGCATGAACAAAAAGTTCTGTGAATGTAAGAAATCATTGTAAAAAATGGAAACTTTTCAATACAAAATCAAGAGAATTTAAACTAACACTTGATTAAACTCACATGTTGTCATGTTGGTTTATGTGATATGTGCTTTCAAGTGCAGAAGTGGAAGAAGTAATCGAACAACAATTGACACACTCACCAATGTTTGAGGCTGATCGAGCACCATCCAAATGCAATCAGTCGCAGCCATCGGAAACCCTAGGTTTGAGAAGCTTCTTTGATTTAAGGTGAAGAGAGAATGAGGATCCAAATCCTGATACATAGGAAATCTAAGAGAGACGTGGGTTTGAAATTCGAAATGTGATTAGGGTTTTTGCTTGTCCCGCCTGAGTTTGTGCGTGTTTGAAGGGTTTTATGACTTTTTTCCAATTTTGGTGTGCTTTAAATGCTTGTACATAAGCTTTAAAGGTTTTTATATGTTAAAAGTAATGTAAAATGACTAAATTATCCTCCTTTTAGGGTTATATCTTATGCATCAACCAAAAAAAGTTCTTAACTTTTAAGTATCTTAAAACGTTCATTCCTCATACATTATAATATAGTATAAATATATGTCTTCTATTTTTAGCAAACAAAGACACGACACGTTTTGTGGGACAAAAATAACTAAAAACATGCATTTACCAACCAACATTAAATATATATATAGAAGTAGGAATTTGGATTTTAATAATCCTACCTAGAGCTGGTTGGCACTAGCAATCCAACCTTTGAATATTATCACTGGTGGTCCCACATTTTAAGTAATTTTCTCTCACTGGACCTCCGTTAAGAAAAGTTAACAGAGTTAAGTTTTTTTTCGAATTTCAAAATAATGTTTTAGGGCTTTTGATCAGAATGGGGATACGCGTCGATTGATGTAAAACTTACCTCGAAATGGTGCTTCAAACAACAATAACGTTGCTTCAATTCGGGTGTTTAACCTTCTAATTAACAAAAACCAAGTCGTTTGGAGCACTGTATCAACATAAGTTTTACATTAATCGACTCGTAATCTCATTCTAATCAAAAGCCCTAAAATATCAATTTGAATTTCAGAAGAAAACTTAACTCCGTTAACTTTTTTTATCGGAGGTCTAATGAGAGAAAATTACTTAAACGGTGGGACTATCAGTGGTAATATTCAAAGATGTGATTGTTAGTGGCCAACCAGCTCTAGGTGAGATTATTAAAATCCAATTTCTCTTATAAGTATATTTCAAGTTCTTTTAATTAATCATTGTATTTTATGATTTTAAGTACATATGTAAATACGTGAAAATTTAAACAAATGTCGTCTCAAAGACGTGTCATAGAAGTTGAGCATAACTGTTTTAAATATATTATCCCTCAAATAATTTGTAAAAAGTTTGTTTTATGATTGGCCATTCCGGTTAGTTCTGGGGTTTAACCTTAAGGTTACGGATATAATGCTAATGAGCACCTTATTATTTTTTCTTATAACCTTTTTACGGGTGTTAAAGTGGTAAGATGATGCGTGGTCGAATATCGGTGTTCTAATGTGTTTAAGTTTATTTTTTTACATAGCTTTTAATTTCGAATAGCATACTTTTGATTGGAATTGTGTTTTGCAGGTCTAGCGGAGTTTAAGGAGCTATTTAGAAGCTATTCGGAGCACCAGGAGCGAACGAGATCAACCGGAAGCGCAAAATACAAGAAAACAGAAAAATGCATAAGATAGTAGGTGGGCGATTCAACCGATACAGTCCTAATGAGCACCTTATTATTTTTCTTATAACCTTTTACGGGTGTTAAAGTGGTAAGACAATAGGTGGGTGATTCGTTCTCTAAGATTCAAATTCAACTTTTATTGTTTTCTTGTCTTTAACTCCTTGAATGCCACATGTACCGCGTAAGTTGCGTTTTAGCTAGCCCCATTAGTTAGCAATGTATTAGTAAGGCTTTGTACGTTT
>JARYGA010041077.1:0-27701 GCA_030545235.1 Helianthus tuberosus | reverse complement strand
AATAGATGGAGAAAGGTCTGGTGGCAAGAAATGCTGCTTCCAGGAGGTTATCAAGTGTTCTCGCTCGATGATTCCATTCTTGGGTGGGTGGTTTGGCCCTTGTTCCTGTAACTCGAATCCTAGCCCGATATATCCCATTTTAGTTTTTCACCATTGTGAACCTTACGCCCTTCTTACTATCTGATCGAGGTTCTCGGCATTGAAAACTCTTTGTAAACTAAATCAAACGTGTATATGTTGACATTTAAGAGATATACAGTCAAGAAAATCAAGAGCAATGGTGATATATATGTGAATTAGACACCAGAAAATAAACACTCAAAAAATAGCTACAATTTTAGGTATGTGTTATTGACGGCATCAGATTCCTAAATGATGGAGAAAGTCTGGTGGCAAGAAATGCTGCTTCCACGAGGTTGTCAAGTGTTTTCGCTCAACGATTCCATTCTTGGGTGGGTGGTTTGGCCCTTGTTCCTGTAACTCGATTCCTAGCCAGGTATATCCCATTTTAGTTTTACACCATTGTGAACCTTACACCTTTTTTACTCTCTGATGGAGGTTCTCCGCATTGAAAAATCTTCGTTAACTAAATCACACAAGTATATGTTGACATTCAAGAGGTATACAGTCAAGAAATTGAAGAGCAATGGTGATATATATGCGGGTTAGACACCAAAAAATAAACACTCAAAAAATAGCTAAAATTTAAGGTATGTGTTTAGTGACGGCATCTGATTTCTAGTTGATGGAGAAATGTCTGGTGGCAAGAAAAGCAACTTCCACGAGGTTGTCAAGTGTTTTTGCTCGACGATTCCATTCTTGGGTGGGTGGTTTGGCCCTTGTTCCTGTAACTCGATTCCTAGCTTGGTATATCCCATTTTAGTTTAAACCATTGTGAACCTTACACCTTTTTTACTCTCTGATGGAGATTCTCGGCATTGAAAAATCTTCGTAAACTAAATCACACGTGTATATGTTGACATTCAAGAGATATACAGTCAAGAAAATCAAGAGCAATGGTGATATATATGCGTATTTGACACCAAAAAATATACACTAAAAAAATAGCTACAATTTAAGTTATGCGTTTAGTGACGGCATCAGATTCCTAATTGATGGAGAAAGGTCTGGTGGCAAGAAAAGCTGCTTCCAGGAGGTTGTCAAGTGTTTTCGCTCGACGATTCTATTCTTGGATGGGTGGTTTGGCCTTTGTTCCTGTAACTAGAATCCTAGCCCGGTATATCCCATTTTAGTTTTACACCATTGTGAATCTTACACCTTTTTTACTCTCTGATCGAGGTTCCCTGTCACACCCCCAAAATCCACAAGCGGAGTATCACCGCAGGAGGCGTGACTGACCAGGATCCAGCCACTAATCATATTGAACAATGTATAAATAATTAAAAGTCCAGCCACACAATATAATTGGTGTTCAAAACAAGTTAATCAAATTCAAGTTATCGGCGGAAGCATAAAGTTTAAAACCAAAGTATAAGTTTAAAAGTTCAAATGTTTACATGGAACTCAACAGTTCATGTCCCACAACGACTCCTGCTCCCATGCAAGCTCCAGCTAAGCATCTAACGACCTGCAAGGCATGTAACAACGAGTCAACAACAAAGTTGAGCGAGTTCACAGTTGGTTGTCCATTTTAAAGTTGTTTCAAAAACCATAAGTTCTTTCGAAATCCATGTATTAACCATTTCCTTGTTTCCCAAACCATAACCAGTGGGGGCTACCCCATATTAACCACTAGACCCAATACCATATCGACAACTGACTGGAGTCATGTTTATGTGCCCTAATGTCTATCATCATTGACTAAGTGCCCATATCCATTAGTCCACTCCCGTCCTCTGTGGCACGATGTGAGGCTTGTCAAACCTAATAGCGTTATTTAACTAATGACCCGCTCGCCATTGGCCCGGCAATTAAGTCGATATAAAAATGAGGGACTTCATGATAGAGTTTTGTCTAGTAAGTTATATGTTGTCATCCTTCCTACGGAGGATGGAGGTACGTAATCTACCCAAGGAGAATACGCAGGTTTGATGTTGTCATCCTTCCCATGGAGGATGGAGGTACATATTCTACCCAAGGAGAATATGCAGGTTCTGTTTTAGTTTCTTAACCCATTCCCAAACCACCGGGAATCCCATGCCTTATAGAGAGTGTGAACTCACCTTGGTTTGCTCGGTTTGTTAGGTTACTTGTTCACAGTCAATCAATCAATCCTATGGTATTCATGTATACATAATCAGTTTATGTTCGCATGGTACACATATCAGTTCATAATCACAGTGTGCACTTAGAATTACAATCACTAACTAACACATAACAGTTATTCAATCCCGTGCAAAACCAGTCTTCACTATCATCAATAACAGATAACAACATAGTTATTCATTATCTTAAGTGTTCTTAACTACAGTATGTTTGCAAGCTTAAGTCCTACTGGCGAAAACCCAAGGTGACAAAACCCCACATGTTTCGTCGACATGAGAGTGATGAAACTCCATGTGTTTCGTCGGCATTGGAGTGGCGAAACTTCTCATGTTTCGTCGGCACTAGAGTGACGAAACCTCTCATGTTTCGTCACCTTAACAGATAACCGTATACACACGCAGAAACCCTAATTACAATCTAACAGTTGATCATCAACATCAAACCTAGCCACGAATTATATGTTACCAGATCATTGACATGGACGTAACTGTAACACATATTCATTTAACATTCCTAAACAAGCGATAACATGATATACAAATATCAAACGGAGCATGAGCAGTGGACATAAACGAATACAATCACAGACATCAGATCTAGTCCATTAGATTAACAACAGAACATCAAACCCTAACTATTGACAAATTCATCATTTAACCATCTCATAACAGATTATCAGATCCACCATTTACAAGTGTCATTCTAATCAAATGATTAAATCTCGACATACATAACCATCTTAACAATCTACCCATTTACAGTCCCCTAGATCATCGATCATGAAATCCTATCTAGCAATCATTGGATAGTAACAAATCAAAGCATTCTACCATGGCATCATGCAACCTAATATGATAGAAAGTTGAATCAGTCAATTGGTATCTATATACTAACCGGATGTGAGATGGAACGAACAAGAACTTCAAGAGAATGGTGATCGCCGTCAAGTGCAAAGGAGAGAAGAGGAAGTCTAGGGTTTTGCCGGTTGTGATATTACGTGAAGTTGTGCGTGTAAGAGATATATAACTGATTCTAATATGGGCCTCACCTGGGCCGAAAGCCCATATCTACGAAACATCAAAGGGGGCGACGAAACTCCCTACGTTTCATCGAGTAAAGGGAATGGCTGTGACAACTTGTATTTTAGAGATTTTCGTTGTGCTTAGATGTAACTTAGATGTACAATACGTGACTAGTGGATGTGTTAATTCTTAATTGAGTGCTTATGGGTTGTTTATGTAATTGTTTCCTTTACCTATTGTTATGTGACATAATCTACGTGAACCTTGTCTAAAGTAACCAATGTGTTGATGAATGATTGAGAATATTCTAGAGTTATGTGAGTTATAAGATGTGACAACCCTGACGAAACATGTTCCACATTAACTATAGAACTCGACGAAACATGAGCTTTGGGCTCGACGAAACATGAGTTTCGTCGTCTATCTTCACGCGACGAAACATAGAGTTTCGCCAAAAAGGGTTTCGGCCCAGTTCTACTTCTCGGCCCAACCCACGAATAGGTGTATACATTCTGTTAATCATCATTTACAAACCCTAGTGCCGTGCCCCTTTCCTTTCAACTTGACGGCAGTCTTGCTTCCCTTTGAAGCTCTTGTTGGACTTCAGTTTACTCACAATCGAAGCCCCTCTCCATCGAAGCTTATCATTCCTATCTAGTAGCATATATCCGTCGGTTAGTTACCATTCTAGTAATTGAGTTTCTTGTTGTGATATTCAACATGTATGTGAATTAGGTTAAAAGCATATTAGGGTTCAACTTGTATGATTTGATGTGTAGTGTTGATGAGGATCGATTAGGTTTATTGTTTATGAAATTGATTCTGTGATCGGAACTTATTCGATTTCATTAGGAGATATTTATTGATTGGTGAAATATGCCAATTAATTGCTAACTGCTGCCATAAAAATATATGCTCTTGAATGATAATGTTAAAGGATGTTGCTTTGCATTGATGATACTTACTGAAAACTGTTATGCTTAGGGTTCAAGGTTGATGATTGACGATTAACTGTTACATTATGTGTGAGTGATGATACTCGTAACTAGAATGCATGATTGCCATTTAATATGTTGTCAGATCTGCTCGAGATGAACCCAATGGGTAACTGCTAATTGGTGCGACGAAACCCATGGGAGTTTCGCCACATGATGACTTGACGAAACCTAGGAGTTTCGCCAAAGGTGATCTCCACGAAACTTAAGTGTTTCGTCATGTGATCTCCACTAAACTTAGGAGTTTCGTCACCAGCACCTTTGACGCAACATTTGTGTGTATGCATGATTCTAATGTGGCTTTGATGTTCTAGCTAGGACATCGATTGTTATGCGATTGGTATGAGTGATGAAACAGTTTAATCATCTGATATAATTAATCCAATCCACTGATCATATGTTAACTATTAACTAATTGGGTTTAGTGTGTCGTTTGGGCCAAACAATGTTGCTGGGCTTTGAACAGAAAGGGAACCGGGTAGCATGTGCGGGTTGCACACCTGAGGCGGATCACACACTTTGATTGGGCCTTGTGTTGACCTGGGCCGCCTACTGATATGATGAATGTATGAATGGATGTGAGATATGAACACTTGACTTCGTGTGAATTAGTGGATCGTTTTGTGATATGATTGGCTATTGTGACTCTCATAATAATACTTGAAATACACGTGTGCTACTGGTGTGATGAAGAGCCCAATGAGATGTTGTGTGAGAATGCATGTTATACATGGAATGTGAACTTGAATAGAACGGAGTATTATTGTACGATAATTGGTAGATACAAACTGTGTAACCATACATGACTTACTATGTGCAAACATGTGAATTGAATGATTACGAAACTGACACTGTTTGGTAACCACGGTAGGGTTTGGTTTGACCAACTGGACGGGTAACTAAAACATACCAAGCAAACCAAGGTGAGTTCACACTTTCTACAAGGTATGGGATACCCGGTGGTTGGGAATGGGTAAAGGATGTAATCGGAAACTGTGTGACCTCCTGGTTTGGAACACGTACCACATCCTCTTTATTGAAGGGTGATAACATGTACTAAGGATTTAATCGGAACCTGCGTGATCTCCTGGTTTGGGGACACGTACCACATCCTCTTTATTGAAGGGTGATAACAATGATACTAGACCAAAATCTCTATCATGAAGTCCCTCATTTTTATATCGACTTAATCGCCGAGCCAATGGCGAGCGGGTCATTAGTTAGATAGCGCTATTTAGGTTTGACAAGCCTCACACCGTGCCACAGAGGACGGGCGTGAACTAATGGATCTGGGCACGTCAATGATGATAGACATTTACGCTAGGGCACCAACTTACTTCAGTCAGTTGTCGATATGGTAATGGGTCTAGTGCTTCACATGGGGTAGCCCCCCACTGGTTATGGTTTGGGAAACAAGGAATTGGTTAACACATGGTTTTCGAAAGAACTTATGGTTTTTGGAACAACTTTAAAATGGACAACCAACTGTGAACTCGATCGACTTTGTTGTTGATTTGTTGTTACATGCCCTGCAGGCCTTTAGGTGCATATTGTTGGAACTTGCTGTCTGGGAGGCTGGAGTGGTCATGGGTCGGGATACATGGAATCGCAACACAAGACTAATGTTTTTTACATGTGGTTTATAAACACTTAACGAATGAATTATGCTTCCGCTGTGTACTTTGTATTATTTGTAACGTTGTAACACTTAATGTTAATAAATGAAAGTTTTATTTAAATATACCTATGAGTTCAATGTGATTGGTGGCTAGATTCCTGGTACGTCACACGCTTCGCGGGGGTTTCCGCATGTGTGCAGTTTGGTATTAGAGCCATTGGTTATAGTGAACTTGGATTTAAAAAGGGGAAAAACGTTTTTATAAAACCAGACTATAACCGAACAGTTCTGAAAACATGAATACGACCATGACACTCAGCTCCAGATTGCAAGGTTCGTCCTTCTTACTTGTTGCATACATTACGTGACTAGTACACCTTTGTTTATGACGAAACATACGAACACACACTCGTCACTATAGCATGATGGCATGGATTGCTTGCTTACCTTATGATGTGTTGATAGTATGCCATAGCCCTTAGATTTTTGTGATCTTATTACTTTGACGACCTCCGTTTGACATCTGAATTTGAGGAACCATTTGACATGAGTTAGGAGGAACTGAGATGAGCGTGCAAATCGCAATATTATTGTGGGTGCACACATAATAATAATGTGGGGTGCATGCGAGTCCCAGTGAGCCTTAACAAGTGGAAAACGGGTTCCGTTCCGTTATTTGATCGATGTGAAACATAACAAACCTATAGGGGTCATAGCAGTGATTGTCCCCTTTTCGAACGTGAACTTTTCATTCATCTCTGGATCCTTTTGAATCTCGATGCTATCGAGTATTACCTGAACACCCATCTGAACACCTAGCGAACCGTGTAGAATGTTAGGTGCTTATACGAATGTCCCTGAGTTGGATGTCACAGCGTCGAATGATTGATCAATACCTTTCTTACTCCTTTTCGTTTGCTGGAACTCATGTATTGACGTCTTAGATCCTGAAGTGTGATCACTTCTGCAACACTCCCGCAACATACTGTGTATTACTCAAATAACTTGCAACATCGATGGACAGGAGGTTGAGCGTAGTACTTTACCGACCTCAGTACTTTGACGACCCTGATTACCGGCAACGAGCACCAGCGAATTGGCTTCAATCGAATCCTTAACCCTTGTCAGCGACTCATGGGAGTCAACTCTTACGAATCAATCGGGACATAAGCAATGACAATCGGCTATAACATGGAATGTGTAACTGCCAGCACAGTGAGTAAAGCTTTAGGACGTGGCTCAGAATGTGAAAAGATGGACTTTGATGGTGAAGAATCGTAGGGCTTCGTTTCGAGCAACGACATTGGGAGCAGCAAGCACAGCAACAACACGGTATTCGTAACCCTAGCCGACAGTATGGAAATAAAGGTGCCTACAACATGGATTGGCCGTGGTTAAGCTAAGAGGACAACGACCAAAGGAACAACGACAGTACTTGAAATCCTTGTAATGAAAACAGCAACACTGGAAATGATGCTCATGGAAGGGCATTTAGGGTTGACGTGGGCGACGCCAGGATGGTGGCAATTTGGAAGCTTGTATGGGTAGCTAATCGCTTCGTCTCTGTCCTGTTTAACCCTGATGCTTCTCGAAAGGCTAATGGCAAGTCAATCGAAGCATCATATGTTTGTAAGGATGCAAATTCAACTGTGAGGGACAAGTTTTCGAGATCGATCTTCCTTCTACCATCCACGATGGTGTTGATGCAGTAGTCAGTATGGGTTGGTTAACCAGACATCATGCAGTTATACCCTGTGAGGGGAAAATTGTCGTCTGTCATAAAGTATCCGAGTGGTGCAGAGGTTAGCATCAATTCAGCAGTGAAGGCCAGAAATGTCCACGGAAGGATTACCCCACCATGATAGCCCTCGTTACTGATGTCAGGGCTAAGGAAACGAGGATCAAGGATCCACCAACTGTTCATGATTTCTCCCTAAGTGCTACCAGAAGAACTATCAGGTTTACCTTCACATCGTCAGGTGGAATATCAGACCGGTATCATGTCAGAAGCAGCCCTTGTTACTAGTATTCCTTATTGTCTTACACCAGGAAGGTTGAAGGAACTGCCTAATCAACTTCAGGAACTATTGGACATGAGTTTTATCGGATCTAGTTTTTTCGCTTTGGGGAGCCCAGTAATACCAGTGAAGATAAGCCTTTTCATATGTGTACCGATTATTGAGAACGTAACAAGGTTACAGTTAGGAACCGCTTGTCTCGACCATGTATTGGTCACCTGTCGACCAGTTGCGAGGAACAAGCTTCCATTCTAGGATTGGCTAGCAAACGAACTAACATCAGATGGAAGTCCAAGAGGAGAATGCTCTTAGAACAGCATGTCGAATGCAATACAACCATTTCAACTTTGTACACCATGATCATTAAGTTGATCAACGCACCAGCAGCTTCAGGGATCTCATGAATCGACCGTATTTATGGACGACATTCTGAATCCTGACTAGGAGAAAGAAACACCATGGGTGGCATATGTATCCTATTTCAGCGCTTCTGTGGGAGGAGCCATTACGAGCGATGTCTTGTCAAATGTCACATCTAGATTCGAGAGATGTATTTTGATAATGTAACCAATGGAGTGGGAATACACATGGATCTCGCTAGGACGCATCTTGTTAGAAACTGATCGGCACCAAAGATTCCTTCGGGGACACAACAATTCCTTGGTTTCGCTAAATACTATCGAAGATTCATCGAGGGATTTTCGGAAATTGCGCTGCTGCAACCTCTTTAGCACAGCAGGGTGCTGTGTTCGTGGAAGACAAATAGGGGGACGTCTTTTCAGCTTTCGAATTCCAACTCTGCAATGCACCGAGCATCGTCTTTACCCGAGGGTGCGGGTGATTTAGTGGTATACCATGATGGTCAGAATCAGAGTCCCAATTACACTCCGACGCAACACGAGTGAGTGATGACTTACGTGATGGAGTTACAAAGAGGAACTGTACGACACACAACTGGCGGTGAAAACGTGACCTTGGGATTTTAGATGGAGGCACTACTTGGATGGTACCAGATGCATTATTTAGACCGATCACAAGGGCCTCCCGTGTACCTTGGCTTCGACAGAGCTAAATCAGTTAATGGCATCGCTGGAGGGAACTTTTGGATGATTACAACTATGAAACTTGAATGTGAACGAGCTTTGCAGCTCACTATCGACTCTAACTTACCTGATCCAACTCGCTCTGTTCAAACTGGAGAACTGAAGGAAGAGGATTTTCAAGTTGAACCCATGCGGGGCATGGAGAAGCAACCTTGGCAGGTCAGACGATATTTGCTACCTCATGGAACGAGTGTAGATCTCATTATACAGTAACTGTAGGAAATTTATGTTGAGCAAAGCACCGGCCTTGATATTCTAGTCGTCTGGGTTTTGATGAGAGGCATTAGAATTTATAAACCTTGTACTGGTAATCGGGCATGAAGGCTCACCTAGCTTGGTCTTGTGGGAAAGTCAAGGTGAAGTGTTAGCAACCAGAAACACTTATATGGAAAGCGAAAACAGACTGCCATGGATTTGGTCGCTAGTCTACTTACAACACGAAACAGAAACAATATCACCTGGATGATCAAGGAAACGGATAAGTTTTCTACACTTGTAGTCATCTACCTAAAAGAAGTGGTTGCTAGGCACGGGGTGCCAACCTCCATCATTTCTGATCGTGACTCACGTTTTACATCTGAATTGTGGCAAGCGATGCACAAGTCCCTTAGCTCTCGATTAGACATGAGCACGGCGTATCACCCACAGACGGATGGGGAGACTGAACGCACCATCCAAACTCTTGAAGACATGCTTTGAGCATGTGTAATCGACTTTGGTAACGGTTGGGAGCGGCATCTACCTTTAGTGGAGTTTTCGTATAGCAACAGTTACCACACCAGCATCCAGGCTGCTCCGTTCGAGGCATTATACAGATGGAAGTGCCGATCATCTCTTTGTTAGGGCAGAAGTTGGAAATAGCCAAATCACTGGCCCAGAACTCGTCGTAGACACAACAGAGAAGATGGCTCAGATACGACAACGAATGGCGGTAGCTCATGACCGTCAGAAAATCTACACTGATAAGCGCAGGAAACCACTCGAGTTCCAGGTTGGGGATCGAGTACTACTTAAAGTCACACCTTGGGAAGGTGTAGTTCATTTTGGTATACCAGAAGAACTCTCAAAGTTCCTTTCAAGGGGCTCACCATCGACGATCAGTTGCGATTTGTCAAAGAACGAGTGGAAATCTTGGACCGAGAAGTCAAGATTCTCAAACACACCAGGATACCTATTGTTCGAGTTCGTTGGAACTCCCGTTGTGGCCCAGAGTTTACCAGGGAACAAGAAGACCAAATGAAACACAAATATCCCCAGTTGTTCGAGAGCAATGAAACCACTACTGAGGCTGAAGCTACTGCAGAATTTCGGGACGAAATTCCAAACCAACGGGGGGATGATGTGACACCCCAAGAAAAAACAGGAAACCGTGCAACCTAACTAGCTCTCTCAGTACCTACGTGCTAAATTTTGGGACAAAATTTCTTTCAACTTGGGGATGATATGACAACTCGTATTTTAGAGATTTTCGCTGTGCTTAGATGTAACTTAGATGTAGAATACGTGACTAGTGGATGTGTTAATTCTTAATTGAGTGCTTATGGGTTGTTTATGTAATTGTTTCCTTTACATATTGTTATGTGACATGATCTACGTGAACCTTGTCCAAAGTAACCAATGTGTTGATGAATGATTGAGAATGTTCTAGAGTTATGTGAGTTATAAGATGTGAAAACCCCGACGAAACATGAATGGATGTGAGATATGAACACTTGACTTCGTGTGAATTCATGGATTGTTTTGTGATATGATTGGCTAATGTGACTCTCATAATAATACGTGAAATACACGTGTGCTACTTGTGTGATGAAGAGCCCAATGAGCTGTTGTGTGAGAATGCATGTTATACATGGAATGTGAACTTGATTAGAACGGAGTATTATTGTACGATAATTGGTAGATACAAACTGTGTAACCATACATGACTTACTATGTGCGAACATGTGAATTGAATGATTACGAAACTGACACTGTTTGGTAACCATGGTAGGGTTTGGTTTGACCAACTGGACGGGTAACTAAAACATACCGAGCAAACCAAGGTGAGTTCACACTTTCTACAAGGCATGGGATACCCGGTGGTTGGGAATGGGTAAAGGATTTAATCGGAAACTGCGTGACCTCCTGGTTTGGAACACGTACCACATCCTCTTTATTGAAGGGTGATAACATGTACTAAGGATTTAATCGGAACCTGCGTGATCTTCTGGTTTGGGGACACGTACCACATCCTCTTTATTGAAGGGTGATAACATTGATACTAGACCAAAATCTCTATCATGAAGTCCCTCATTTTTATATCTACTTAATCGCCGGGCTAATGGCGAGCGGGTCATTAGTTAGATAGCGCTATTTAGGTTTGACAAGCCTCACACTGTGCCGCAGAGGACGGGCGTGAACTAACGGATTTGGGCACATCAATGATGATAAACATTGACGCTAGGACACCAACTTACTTCAGTCAGTAGTCGATATGGTAACGGGTCTAGTGGTTCACATGGGGTAGCCCCCACTGGTTATGGTTTGGGAAACAAGGAATTGGTTAACACATGGTTTTCGAAAGAACTTATGGTTTTTGGAACAACTTTAAAATGGACAACAAACTATGAACACGCTCAACTTTGTTGTTGATTCGTTGTTACATGCCTTGCTGGCCTTTAGGTGCATATTGTTGGAACTTGCTGTCTGGGAGGCTGGAGTGGTCATGGGTCGAGATACATGGAATCACAACACAAGACTAATGGTTTTTACATGTGGTTTATAAACACTTAACGAATGAATTATGCTTCCACTGTATACTGTGTATTATTTGTAACGTTGTAACACTTAATGTTAATAAATGAAAGTTTTATTTAAATATACCTATGAGTTCAATGTGATTGGTGGCTAGATTCCTAGTACGTCACACGCCTCGCGGGGGGTTTCCGTATGTGGTATTTTGGGGGTGTGACAATGGCGAAACTCCCTAAGTTTCGTCGAGCTTGCTAGTGACGAAACACTATTGTTTCCTCAAGTATGGTCTTTAACTTTTAAACAGTTCAACAGTTTATAAAACTAAACACCTTAAACACATTAATCATATATTAAATAATAACACAATATCTCAAACATATAACAAACGCGCACAATTACAAGGTAAACAAGTTATGCAAACACAATTGTGAAACAAATAACGTGTCGAGGAAAGACCTTGAAAACTCGACGTGTCGAGGAAAGACCTTGAAAACTCGGGTTGTCACATTCTCGGCATTGAAAAATCTTCGTAAACTAAATCGCACGTGTATATGTTGACATTCAAGGGATATAGAGTCAAGAAAATCAAGAGCAATGGTGATATATATGCGGATTAGACACCAAAAAATAAACACTCAAAAAATAGCAACAATTTAAGATATGTGTTTAGTGACGGCATCAGATTCCTAATTGATGGAGAAAGGTCTAGAGGCAAGAAAAGCTGCTTCCAGGAAGTTGTCAAGTGTTTTCGCTCGACGATTCCATTCTTGGATGGGTGGTTTGGCCCTTATTCCTGTAACTCGAATCCTAACCCGGTATATCCCATTTCAGTTTTACACCGTTGTGAACCTTACGCCTTTTTTACTCTCTGATCGAGGTTCTCGGCGTTGAATAATCTTTGTAAACTAAATAACACCTGTATATGTTGACAATACAGAGATATACAGTCAAGAAAATCAAGAGCAATGGTGATATATATGCGGATTAGACACCAAAAAATAGCTACAATTTAAGGTATGTGTTTAGTAATGTCATCAGATTCCTAATTGATAGAGAAAGGTCTGGAGGCAAAAAAAGCTGCTTCCAGGAGGTTATCAAGTGTTTTCGCTCGATGATTCCATTCTTGGATGGGTGGTTTGGCCCTTGTTCCTGTTACTCGAATCCTAGCCCGGTGTATCCCATTTTAGTTTTACACCATTGTCAACCTTACACCTTTTTTACTCTCTGATCGAGGTTCTCGGCATTGAAAAATCTTTGTAAACTAAATCACATGTGTATATGTTGACATTCAAGAGATATACAGTCAAGAAAATCAAGAGCAATGGTGATATATATGTGGATTAGGCACCAGAAAATAAACATTCAAAAAATAGCTACAATTTAAGGTATGCGTTTAGTGACGGCATCATATTCCTAATTACTAGAGAAAGGTTTGGTGGCAAGAAAAGCTGCTTCCAGGAGGTTATCAAGTGTTCTCGCTTGACGATTCCATGCTTGGGTGGGTGGTTTGGCCCTTGTTCCCGTAACTCGAATCCTAGCCCGGCATATCCCATTTTAGTTTTTCACCATTGTGAACCTTACGCCCATTTTACTCTCTGATCGAGGTTCTCAGCATTTAAAAATCTTCGTAAACTAAATCACACGTGTATATGTTGACATTTAAGAGATATAAAGTCAAGAAAATCAAGAGCAATGTTGATATATATGTGGATTAGACACCAGAAATAAACACTCAAAAAATTGCTACAATTTTAGGTATGTGTTTAGTGACGGCATCAGATTTCTAATTGATGGAGAAAGGTCTGGTGCAATGAAAAGCTACTTCCAGGAGGTTGTCAAGTGTTTTCGCTCAACGATTCCATTCTTAGGTGGGTGGTTTGGCCCTTATTCCAGTAACTCGAATCCTAGCCCGGTATATCCCATTTTATTTTTACGCCATTGTGAACCTTACGCCTTTTTTACTCTCTGATCGACGTTCTCGGCATTGAAATATCTTTGTTAACTAAATCACACATGTATATGTTGACTTTCAAGAGGTATACAGTCAAGAAAATCAAGAGCAGTGGTGATATATATGCGGATTAGAGACCAAAAAATAAACACTAAAAAAATAGCTACAATTTAAGGTATGTGTTTAGTGACGACATCAGATTCCTTATTGATGGAGAAAGGTCTGGTGGCAAGAAAAGCAGGTTCCAGGCGGTTGTCAAATGTTTTCGCTCGACGATTCCATTTTTGGGTGGGTGGTTTGTCCCTTGTTCCTGTAACTCGAATCCTAGGCTGGTATTTCCCATTTTAGTTTTACACCATTGTAAACCTTATGCCTATTTTACTCTCTAATCGAGGTTCTCGACATTGAAAAATCTTCGTAAACTAAATCACACGTGTATATGTTGATATCCAAGAGATATACAGTCAAGAAAATCAAGAGCAATGGTGATATATATATGCGGATTAGACACCAAAAAAATAAACACTCAAAAAATTGCTACAATTTAAGGTATGCGTTTAGTGACGGCATCAGATTCCTAATAGATGGAGAAAGGTCTGGTGGCAAAAAAAGCTGCTTCTAGGAGGTTGTCAAGTGTTTTCGGTCGACGATTCCATTCTTGGATGGATGGTTTGGCCCTTGTTCCTGTAACTAGAATCCTAGCCCGGTATATCCGATTTTAGTTTTACACCATTGTGAAACTTACGCCTTTTTTACTCTCTGATCGAGGTTCTCGGCATTGAAAAATCTTCGTAAACTAAATCACACATGTATATGTTGACATTCAAGAGATATACAGTCAAGAAAATCAAGAGCAATGGTGATATATATGCGGATTAGAAATCAAAAAATAAACACTCAAAAAATAGCTACAATTTAAGGTATATGTTTAGTGACGGCATCATATTCCTAATTGATGGAGAAAGGTCTGGTGGCAAGAAAAGCTGCTTCCAGGAGGTTGTCAAGTGTTCTCGCCCGACGATTCCATTCTTGGGTGGGTGGTTTAGCCCTTGTTCCTGTAACTCGAATCCTAGCCCGATATAATCCCATTTTAGTTTTACACCATTATGAACCTTACGCCTTTTTTACTCTCTGATCGAGGTTCTCGGCATTGAAAAATCTTCGTGAACTAAATCACACGTGTATATGTTGACATTTAAGAGATATACAGTCAAGAAAGTCAAGAGCAATGGTGATATATTTGCATAGAGAAAGGTAGGGTGGGTGGTTTGGCCTTTGTTCCTGTAACTCGAATCCTTTCCCGATATATCCCATTTTAGTTTTACACAATTGTGAACCTTACGCCTTTTTTACTCTCTGATCGAGGTTCTCAGCATTGAAAAATCTTCGTAAACTAAATCACACGTGTATATGTTGCATTTAAGATATATATACAGTCAGGAAAATCAAGAGCAATGGTGATATATATGCGGATTAGTCACCAAAAAATAAACACTCAAAAATTAGCTACAATTTAAGGTATGTGTTTAGTGACGGCATCAGATTCCTAATTGATGGAGAAAGGACTGGTGGCAAGAAAAGCTGCTTCCAGGAGGTTGTCAAGTGTATTCGCTCGACGATTCCATTCTTGGATGGGTGGTTTGACCCTTGTTCCTGTAACTCGAATCCTAGTCCGGTATATCCCATTTTAGTTTTACACCATTGTGAACCTTAAGCCTTTTTCACTCTCTGATCGAGGTTCTCGGCATTGAAAAATCTTCGTAAACTAAATCACACAGGTATATGTTGACATTTAAGAGTTATACAGTCAAGAAAATCAAGAGCAATGGTGACATATATGTGTATTAGACACCTGAAAATAAACACTCAAAAAATAGCTACGATTTTCGGTATGTGTTTAGTGACGGCATCTGATTCCTAATTGATGGAGAAATGTCTGGTGGCAAGAAAAGCTGCTTCCAGGAGTTTATCAAGTGTTCTCGCTCGACGATTCCATTCTTGGGTGGGTGGTTTGGCCCTTGTTCCTGTAACTCGAATCCTAGCCCGGTATATCCCATTTTACTTTTACACCATTGTGAACCTTTCGCCTTTTTTACTCTCTGATCATGGTTCTCAGCATTGAAAAATCTTCGTAAACTAAATCACACGTGTATATGTTGCATTTAAGATATATATACAGTCAGGAAAATCAAGAGCAATGGTGATATATATGCGGATTAGACACCAAAAAATAAACACTCAAAAAATAGCTACAATTTAAGGTATGTGTTTAGTGACGGCATCTGATTCCTAATTGATGGAGAAAGGACTGGTGGCAAGAAAAGCTGCTTCCAGGAGGTTGTCAAGTGTATTCGCTCGACGATTCCATTCTTGGGTGTGTAGTTTGGCCCTTGTTCCTGTAACTCGAATCCTAGCCCGGTATATCCAATTTTAGTTTTACACCATTGTGAAACCTACGCCTTTTTTACTCTCTGATCGAGGTTCTCGGCATTGAAAAATCTTCGTTAACGAAATCACACATGTATATGTTGACATTCAAGAGGTATACAGTCAAGAAAATCAAGAGCAATGGTGATATATATATGCGGATTAGACACCAAAAAAATAGACATTAAAAAAATAGCTAAAATTTGAGGTATGCGTTTAGTGACGGCGTCAGATTCCTAATTGATGGAAAAAGGTCTGGTGGTAAGAAAAGCTGCTTCCAGGAGGTTGTCAAGTGTTTTCGTTAACTAAATCACACGTGTATATGTTGACATTCAAGAGATATATACAGTCAAGAAAATCAAGAGCAATGGTGATATATATGGGGATTAGACACCAAAAAATAAACACTTAAAAATAGCTACAATTTAAGGTATGTGTTTAGTGACGGCATCTGATTCCTAATTGATGGAGAAAGGTCTGGTGGCAAGATAAGCTACTTCCAGGAGGTTGTCAAGTGTTTTCGCTCGACGATTCCATTCTTGGGTGAGTGGTTTTGCCCTTGTTCCTGTAACTCGAATCCTAGCCCGGTATATCCCATTTTAGTTTTACACCATTGTGAACCTTACGCCCTTTTTACTCTCTGATCGAGGTTCTCGGAATTGAAATATCTTCGTAAACTAAATCACACGTGTATATGTTGACATTTAAGAGATATACAGTCAAGAAAATCAAGAGCAAAGGTGACATATATGTGTATTAGACACCAGAAAATAAACACTAAAAAAATAGCTACGATTTTAGGTATGTGTTTAGTGACGGTATAAGATTCCTAATTGATGGAGAAAGCTCTGGTGCCGAGAAAAGCTGCTTCCAGGAGGTTATCAAATGTTTTCGCTCAACGATTCCATTCTTGGGAGGGTGGTTTGGCCCCTGTTCCTGCAACTCGAATCCTAGCCCGGTATATCACATTTTAGTTTTACACCATTGTGAAACTTACATCTTTTTTACTCTCTGATCGAGGTTCTCGGCATTGAAAAATCTTCGTTAACTAAATCACACTTGTATATGTTGACATTCAAGAGTTATACAGTCAAGAAAATCAAAAGCAATTGTGATATATATGCGGATTAGACACCAAAAAATAAACACTCAAAAATAGCTACAATTTAAGGTAAGTGTTTAGTGACGGCAATAGATTCCTAATTGATAGTGAAAGGTCTGGTGGGAAGATAAGCTACTTCCAGGTGGTTGTCAAGTGTTTTCGCTCGACGATTCCATTCTTGGGTGGGTGGTTTTGCCCTTGTTCCTGAAACTCGAATCCTAACCCGGTATATATCCCATTTTAGTTTTACACCATTGTGAACTTTACGCCTTTTTTACTCTCTGATCGAGGTTCTCGGCATTGAAAAATCTTCGTAAACTAAATCACACGTGTATATGTTGACATTTAAGAGATATACAGTCAAGAAAATCAAGAGCAATGGTGATATATATGCGGATTAGACACCAGAAAATAAACACTCAAAAAATAGCTACAATTTTAGGTATGTGTTTAGTGACGGCATCTGATTCCTAATTTTGATAGTGAAAGGTCTGGTGGCAAGAAAAGCTGCTTGCAGGAGGTTCTCAACTGTTTTCGCTCGACGATTCCATTCTTGGATGGGTGGTTTGGCCCTTGTTCCTGTAACTCGAATCCTAGCCCGGTATATCCCATTTTAGTTTTACACCATTGTGAAACTTACGCCCTTTTTACTCTCTGATCGAGGTTCTCGGAATTGAAATATCTTCGTAAACAAAATCACACGTGTATATGTTGACATTTAAGAGATACACAGTCAAGAAAATCAAGAGCAAAGGTGACATTTATGTGTATTAGACACCAGAAAATAAACACTCAAAAAATAGCTACAATTTTAGGTATGTGTTTAGTGACGGCATCTGATTCCTAATTGATGGAGAAATGTCTGGTGGCAAGAAAAGCTGCTTCCAGGAGTTTATCAAGTGTTCTCACTCGACGATTCCATTCTTGGGTGGGTGGTTTGGCCCTTGTTCCTGTAACTCGAATCCTAGCCCGGTATATCCCATTTTAGTTTTACACCATTGTGAACCTTACGCCCTTTTTACTCTCTGATAGAGGTTCTCGGCATTGAAAAATCTTCATAAACTAAATCACACGTGTATATGTTGACATTTAAGAGATATACGGTCAAGAAAATCAAGGGCAATGGTGACATATATGTGTATTAGACACCAGAAAATAAACACTCAAAAAATAGCTACGATTTTAGGTATGTGTTTAGTGACGGCATCAGATTCCTAATTGATGGAGAAAGGTTTGGTGGCGAGAAAAGCTGCTTGCAGGAGGTTGTCAAGTGTTTTCGCTCGACGATTCCATTCTTGGGTGTGTGGTTTGGCCCTTGTTCTTGTAACTCGAATCCTACCCCGGTATATCCCATTTTAGTTTTACATCATTGTGAAACTTACGCCTTTTTTACTCTCTGATCGAGGTTCTCGGCATTGAAAAATCTTCGTTAACTAAATCACACGTGTATATGTTGACATTCAAGAGGTATACAGTCAAGAAAATCAAGAGCAATGGTGATATACATATGCGGATTAGACACCAAAAAAATAGACATTAAAAAAATACCTAAAATTTAAGGTATGCGTTTAGTGACGGCATCAGATTCCTAATTGATGGAAAAAGGTCTAGTGGTAAGAAAAGCTGCTTCCAGGAAGTTGTCAGGTGTTTTCGTTAACTAAATCACACGTGTATATGTTGACATTCAAGAGATATATACAGTCAAGAAAATCAAGAGCAATGGTGATATATATGGGGATTAGACACCAACAAATAAACACTTAAAAATAGCTACAATTTAAGGTATGTGTTTAATGACGGCATCTGATTCCTAATTGATGGAGAAAGGTCGGGTGGCAAGATAAGCTACTTCCAGGAGGTTGTCAAGTGTTTTTGCTCGACGATTCCATTCTTGGGTGGGTGGTTTTGCCCTTGTTCCTGTAACTCGAATCCTAGCCCGGTATATCCCATTTTAGTTTTACACCATTGTGAACCTTACGCCCTTTTTACTCTCTGATCGAGGTTCTCGGAATTTAAATATCTTCGTAAACTAAATCACACGTGTATGTGTTGACATTTAAGAGATATACAGTCAAGAAAATCAAGAGCAAAGGTGACATATATGTGTATTAGACACCAGAAAATAAACACCCAAAAAATAGCTACGATTTTAGGTATGTGTTTAGTGACGGCATCAGATTGCTAATTGATGGAGAAAGCTCTGGTGGCGAGAAAAGCTGCTTCCAGGAGGTTATCAAGTGTTTTCGCTCAACGATTCCATTCTTGGGTGGGTGGTTTGGCCCCTGTTCCTGCAACTCGAATCCTAGCCCGGTATATCACATTTTAGTTTTACACCATTGTGAAACTTACGTCTTTTTTTCTCTCTGATCGAGGTTCTCGGCATTGAAAAATCTTCGTTAACTAAATCACACGTGTATATCTTGACATTCAAGAGTTATACAGTCAAGAAAATCAAAAGCAATTGCGATATATTTGCGGATTAGACACCAAAAAATAAACACTCAAAAAATAGCTACAATTTAAGGTAAGTGTTTAGTGACGGCATCAGATTCCTCATTGATAGTGAAAGGTCTGGTGGGAAGATAAGCTACTTCCAGGAGGTTGTCAAGTGTTTTCGCTCGACGATTCCATTCTTGGATGGGTGGTTTGGCCCTTGTTCCTGTAACTCGAATCCTAGCACAATATATCCCATTTTAGTTTTACACCATTGTGAACTTTACGCCTTTTTTTACTCTCTGATCGAGGTTCTCGGCATTGAAAAATCTTCGTAAACTAAATCACACGTGTATATGTTGACATTTAAGACATATACAGTCAAGAAAATCAAGAGCAATGGTGATATATATGCGGATTAGACACCAAAAAATAAACACTCAAAAAATAGCTACAATTTAACGTATGTGTTTAGTGACGGCTTCTGATTCCTAAGTGATGGATAAATTTCTGGTGGCAAGATAAGCTACTTCTAGGAGGTCGTCAAGTGTTTTCGCTCGACGATTCCATTCTTGGGTGGGTGGTTTTGCCCTTGTTCCTGTAACTCGAATCCAAGCCCGGTATATCCCATTTTAGTTTTACACCATTGTGAACCTTACGCCCTTTTTACTCGCTGATCGAGGTTCTCGGAATTTAAATATCTTCGTAAACTAAATCACACGTGTATGTGTTGACATTTAAGAGATATACAGTCAAGAAAATCAAGACCAAAGGTGACATATATGTGTATTAGACACCAGAAAATAAACACTCAAAAAATAGCTACGATTTTAGGTATGTGTTTAGTGACGGCATCAGATTCCAAATTGATGGAGAATGCTCTGGTGGCGAGAAAAGCTGCTTCCAGGAGGTTATCAAGTGTTTTCGCTCAACGATTCCATTCTTGGGAGGGTGGTTTGGCCCCTGTTCCTGCAACTCGAATCCTAGCCCGGTATATCACATTTTAGTTTTACACCATTGTGAAACTTACATCTTTTTTACTCTCTTTTCGAGGTTCTCGGCATTGAAAAATCTTCGTTAACTAAATCACACGTGTATATGTTGACATTCAAGAGTTATACAGTCAAGAAAATCAAAAGCAATTGTGATATATATGCGGATTAGACACCAAAAAATAAACACTCAAAAAATAGCTACAATTTAAGGTAAGTGTTTAGTGACGGCATTAGATTCCTAATTGATAGTGAAAGGTCTGGTGGGAAGATAAGCTACTTCCGGGTGGTTGTCAAGTGTTTTCGCTCGACGATTCCATTCTTGGGTGGGTGGTTTTGCCCTTCTTCCTGAAACTCGAATCCTAGCCCGATATATATCCCATTTTAGTTTTACACCATTGTGAACTTTACGCCTTTTTTACTCTCTGATCGAGTTTCTCGGCATTGAAAAATCTTCGTAAACTAAATCACACGTGTATATGTTGACATTTAAGAGATATACAGTCAAGAAAATCAAGAGCAATGGTGATATATATGCGGATTAGACACCAGAAAATAAACACTCAAAAAATAGCTACAATTTTAGGTATGTGTTTAGTGACGGCATCTGATTCCTAATTGATAGTGAAAGGTCTGGTGGCAAGAAAAGCTGCTTGCAGGAGGTTCTCAACTGTTTTCACTCGATGATTCCATTCTTGGATGGGTGGTTTGGCCCTTGTTCCTGTAACTCGAATCCTAGCCCGGTATATCCCATTTTAGTTTTACACCATTGTGAACCTTACGCCCTTTTTACTCTCTGATCGAGGTTCTCGGAATTGAAATATCTTCGTAAACAAAATCACACGTGTATATGTTGACATTTAAGAGATACACAGTCAAGGAAATCAAGAGCAAAGGTGACATTTATGTCTATTAGACACCAGAAAATAAACACTCAAAAAATAGCTACAATTTTAGGTATGTGTTTAGTGACGGCATCTGATTCCTAATTGATGGAGAAATGTCTGGTGGCAAGAAAAGCTGCTTCCAGGAGTTTATCAAGTGTTCTCACTCGACGATTCCATTCTTGGGTGGGTGGTTTGGCCCTTGTTCCTGTAACTCGAATCCTAGCCCGGTATATCCCATTTTAGTTTTACACCATTGTGAACCTTACGCCCTTTTTACTCTCTGATCGAGGTTCTCGGCATTGAAAAATCTTCGTAAACTAAATCACACGTGTATATGTTAACATTTAAGAGATATATGGTCAAGGAAATCAAGAGCAAAGGTGACATTTATGTCTATTAGACACCAGAAAATAAACACTCAAAAAATAGCTACGATTTTAGGTATGTGTTTAGTGACGGCATCAGATTCCTAATTGATGGAGAAAGGTTTGGTGGTGAGAAAAGCTGCTTGCAGAAGGTTGTCAAGTGTTTTCGCTCGACGATTCCATTCTTGGGTGTGTGGTTTGGCCCTTGTTCTTGTAACTCGAATCCTAGCCCGGTATATCCCATTTTAGTTTTACATCATTGTGAAACTTACGCCTTTTTTACTCTCTGATCGAGGTTCTCGGCATTGAAAAATCTTCGTTAACTAAATCACACGTGTATATTTTGACATTCAAGAGGTATACAGTCAAGAAAATCAAGAGCAATGGTGATATATATATGCGGATTAGACACCAAAAAAATAGACATTAAAAAAATAGCTAAAATTTAAGGTATGCGTTTATTGACGGTATCAGATTCCTAATTGATAGGAAAAGTTTTGGTGGTAAGAAAAGCTGCTTCCAGGAGGTTGTCAGGTGTTTTCGTTAACTAAATCACACGTGTATATGTTGACATTCAAGAGATATATACAGTCAAGAAAATCAAGAGCAATGGTGATATATATGGGGATTAGACACCAACAAATAAACACTTAAAAATAGCTAAAATTTAAGGTATGTGTTTAGTGACGGCATCTGATTCCTAATTGAGGGAGAAAGGTCTGGTGGCAAGATAAGCTACTTCCAGGAGGGTGTCAAGTGTTTTCGCTCGACGATTCCATTCTTGGGTGGGTGGTTTTGCCCTCGTTCCTGTAACTCGAATCCTAGCCCGGTATATCCCATTTTAGTTTTACACCATTTTGAACCTTACGCCCTTTTTACTCTCTGATCGAGGTTCTCGGCATTGAAAAATCTTCGTAAACTAAATCACATGTGTATATTTTGACATTTAAGAGATATACAATCAAGAAAATCAAGAGCAATGGTGACATATATGTGTATTATACACCAGAAAATAAACACTCAAAAAATAGCTACGATTTTAGGTATGTGCTTAGTGACGGCATCAGATTCCTAATTGATGGAGAAAGGTCTGGTGGCGAGAAAAGCTGCTTCCAGTAGGTTATCAAGTGTTTTCACTCAACGATTCCATTCTTGGGTGGGTGGTTTGGCCCTTGTTCCTGCAACTCGAATCCTTGCCCGGTATATCCCATTTTAGTTTTACACCATTGTGAACCTTACGCCCTTTTTACTCTCTGATCGAGGTTCTCGGCATTGAAAAATCTTCGTAAACTAAATCACACGTGTATATGTTGACATTTAAGAGATATACAGTTAAGAAAATCAAGAGCAATGGTGACATATATGTGTATTATACACCTGAGAATAAACACTCAAAAAATAGCTACGATTTTAGGTATGTGTTTAGTGACAGCATCAGATTCCTAATTGATGGAGAAAGGTCTGGTGGCGAGAAAAGCTGCTTCCAGGAGTTTATCAAATGCTTTCACTCAACGATTCCATTCTTGGGTGGGTGGTTTGGCCCTTGTTCCTGCAACTCGAATCCTAGCCCGGTATATCCCATTTTAGTTTTACACCATTGTGAAACTTACGCCTTTTTTACTCTCTGATCGAGGTTCTCAGCATTGAAAAATCTTCGTTAACTAAATCACACGTGTATATGTTGACATTCAAGAGGTACACAATCAAGAAAATCAAAAGCAATTGTGATATATATGCGGATTAGACACCAAAAAATAAACACTCAAAAAATAGCTACAATTTTACGTAGGTGTTTAGTGACGGCATCAGATTCCTAGTTGATGGAGAAAGGTCTGGTGGCAAGAAAAGCAGTGTTTGGCCCTTGTTCCTGTAACTCGAATTCTACCCTGGTATATCCAATTTTAGTTTTACACCATTGTGAACCTTACGCCTTTTTTACTTTCAGATCGAGGTTCTCAGCATTGAAAAATCTTCGTAAACTAAATCAGATGTGTATATGTTGATATTCAAGAGATATACAGTCAATAAAATCAAGAGCAATGGTGATATATATGCGGATTAGACACCAAAAAATAAACACTCAAACAAATAGCTACAATTTAAGGTATGCGTTTAGTGACGGCATCAGATTCCTAATTGATAGTGAAAGGTCTGGTGGCAAGAAAAGCTGCTTGCAGGAGGTTCTCAACTGTTTTCGCTCGACGATTCCATTCTTGGGTGGGTGGTTTGGCCCTTGTTCCTGTAACTCGAATCCTAGCCTGGTATATCCCATTTAATTTTACACCATTGTGAACCTTACACCTTTTTTACTCTCTGATCGAGGTTCTCGGCATTGAATATTCTTCGTAAACTAAATCACACGTGTATATGTTGATATTCAAGAGATATATACAGTCAAGAAAATCAAGAGCAATGGGGATATATATGGGGATTAGACACCAAAAAATAAACACTTAAAAAATAGCTAAAATCTAAGGTATGTGTTTAGTGACGGCATCAGATTCCTAATTGATAGAGAAAGGTCTGGTGGCAAGATAAGCTACTTCCAGGAGGTTGTCAAGTGTTTTCGCTCGACAATTCCATTCATGGGTGGGTGGTTTGGCCCTTGTTCCTATAACTCGAATCCTAGCCCAATATATCCCATTTTAGTTTTACACCATTGTGAACTTTACGCCTTTTTTACTCTCTGATCGAGGTTATCGGCATTGAAAAATCTTCGTAAACTAAATCACACGTGTATATGTTGACATTTAAGAGATATACAGTCAAGAAAATCAAGAGCAATGGTGATATATATGCGGATTAGACACCAAAAAATAAACACAAAAAATAGCTACAATTTAACGTATGTGTTTAGTGACGGCTTCTGATTCCTAATTGATGGAGAAACGTCTGGTTGCAAGATAAGCTAGTTCTAGGAGGATGTCAAGTGTTTTCTCTCGACGATTCCATTCTTGGGTGGGTGGTTTGGCCCTTGTTCCTGTAACTCGAATCCTAGCCCGGTATATCCCATTTTAGTTTTACACCATTGTGAAACTTACGCCCTTTTTACTCTCTGATCGAGGTTCTCGGCATTGAAAAATCTTCGTAAACTAAATCACACGTGTATAAGTTGACATTTAAGAGATATACAATCAAGAAAATCAAGAGCAATGGTGACATATATGTATATTAGACACCAGAAAATAAACACTCAAAAAATAGCTACGATTTTAGGTATGTGCTTAGTGACGGCATCAGATTCCTAATTGATGGAGAAAGGTCTGGTGGCGAGAAAAGCTGCTTCCAGGAGGTTATCAAGTGTTTTCACTCAACGATTCCATTCTTGGGTGGGTGGTTTGGCCCTTGTTCCTGCAACTCGAATCCTTGCCCGATATATCCCATTTTAGTTTTACACCATTGTGAACCTTACGCCCTTTTTACTCTCTGATCGAGGTTCTCGGCATTGAAAAATCTTTGTAAACTAAATCACACGTGTATATATTGACATTTAAGAGATATACAGTCAAGAAAATCAAGAGCAATGGTGACATATATGTGTATTATACACCTGAGAATAAACACTCAAAAAATAGCTACGATTTTAGGTATGTGTTTAGTGACAGCATCAGATTCCTAATTGATGGAGAAAGGTCTGGTGGCGAGAAAAGCTGCTTCCAGGAGTTTATCAAGTGTTTTCACTCAACGATTCCATTCTTGGGTGGGTGGTTTGGCCCTTGTTCCTGCAACTCGAATCCTAGCCCGGTATATCCCATTTTAGTTTTACACCATTGTGAAACTTACGCCTTTTTTACTCTCTGATCGAGGTTCTCAGCATTGAAAAATCTTCGTTAACTAAATCACACGTGTATATGTTGACATTCAAGAGGTACACAATCAAGAAAATCAATAGCAATTGTGATATATATGCGGATTAGACACCAAAAAATAAACACTCAAAAAATAGCTACAATTTTAGGTAAGTGTTTAGTGACGGCATCAGATTCCTAGTTGATGGAGAAAGGTCTGGTGGCAAGAAAAGCAGCTTCCAGGAGGTTGTCAAGTGTTTTCGCTCAACGATTCCATTCTTGGGTGGGTGGTTTGGCCCTTGTTCCTGTAACTCGAATTCTAGCCTGGTATATCCAATTTTAGTTTTACACCATTGTGAACCTTACGCCTTTTTTACTTTCAGATCGAGGTTCTCAGCATTGAAAAATCTTCGTAAACTAAATCAGATGTGTATATGTTGATATTCAAGAGATATACAGTCAATATAATCAAGAGCAATGGTGATATATATACGGATTAGACACCAAAAAATAAACACTCAAACAAATAGCTACAATTTAAGGTATGCGTTTAGTGACGGCATCAGATTCCTAATTGATAGTGAAAGGTCTGGTGGCAAGAAAAGCTGCTTGCAGGAGGTTCTCAACTGTTTTCGCTCGACGATTCCATTCTTGGATGGGTGGTTTGGCCCTTGTTCCTGTAACTCGAATCCTAGCCTGGTATATCCCATTTAATTTTACACCATTGTGAACCTTACACCTTTTTTACTCTCTGATCGAGGTTCTCGGCATTGAATATTCTTCGTAAACTAAATCACACGTGTATATGTTAATATTCAAGAGATATATACAGTCAAGAAAATCAAGAGCAATGGTGATATATATGGGGATTAGACACCAAAAAATAAACACTTAAAAAATAGCTAAAATCTAAGGTATGTGTTTAGTGGCGGCATCTGATTCCTAATTGATGGAGAAAGGTATGGTGGCAAGATAAGCTACTTCTAGGAGTTTGTCAAGTGTTTTCGCTCGACGATTCCATTCATGGGTGGGTGGTTTGGCCCTTGTTCCTGTAACTCGAATCCTAGCCCAATATATCCCATTTTAGTTTTACACCATTGTGAACTTTACGCCTTTTTTACTCTCTGATCGAGGTTCTCGGCATTGAAAAATCTTCGTAAACTAAATCACACGTGTATATGTTGACATTTAAGAGATATACAGTCAAGAAAATCAAGAGCAATGGTGATATATATGCGGATTAGACACGAAAAAATAAACACAAAAAATAGCTACAATTTAACGTATGTGTTTAGTGACGGCTTCTGATTCCTAATTGATGGAGAAATGTCTGGTGGTAAGATAAGCTAGTTCTAGGAGGTTGTCAAGTGTTTTCTCTCGACGATTCCATTCTTGGGTGGGTGGTTTGGCCCTTGTTCCTGTAACTCGAATCCTAGCCCGGTATATCCCATTTTAGTTTTACACCATTGTGAAACTTACGCCCTTTTTACTCTCTGATCGAGGTTCTCGGCATTGAAAAATCTTCGTAAACTAAATCACACGTGTATATGTTGACATTTAAGAGATATACAGTCAAGAAAATCAAGAGCAATGGTGACGTATATGTATATTAGACACCGGAAAATAAACACTCAAAAAATAGCTACGATTTTAGGTATGTGCTTAGTGACGGCATCAGATTCCTAATTGATGGAGAATGGTCTGGTGGCGAGAAAAGCTGCTTCCAGGAGGTTATCAAGTGTTTTCACTCAACGATTCCATTCTTGGGTGGGTGGTTTGGCCCTTGTTCCTGCAACTCGAATCCTTACCCGTTATATCCCTTTTTAGTTTTACTCCATTGTGAAACTTACGCCTTTTTTACTCTCTGATCGAGGTTCTCAGCATTGAAAAATCTTCATTAACTAAATTACACGTGTATATGTTGACATTCAAGAGGTATACAGTCAAGAAAATCAAAAAGCAATTGTGATATACATGCGGATTAGACACCAAAAAATAAACACTCAAAAAATAGCTACAATTTAAGGTAAGGGTATAGTGA
>JARYGA010041076.1:0-37341 GCA_030545235.1 Helianthus tuberosus | reverse complement strand
CTCATTAGGAGTAGGAACAGATGTTGGAGCAGATGTTTGAGCTGGAGCAGCAGTGGGTGGTACCTTTTGTGCTTTCAACAACTGTTGCAGTATGTCTTTGATTTCTGCAACAGATGTATCAAGTTTGTCAATTCTATCCGTCAATTCTCGGTACATTAAACCATCACCCAACTTAATGGGATCATCTGATTTCCCACTAGCAGTGGTTGTAACAGTGGTTGACTGAGGGAATGTATCCCAAAAATCATCCACTGATGCCCCTTGTTCTTGGTACTGGGGACTTCTTCCTTCAAAATGAGAAACACTTTTAAGCGAACCAGTAAATGCTGGAAACACTTGAGTCCTCAAAGAAGATATTTCCTTCAAGGAAGTCTGATGGATGAAACTACTGTCCAAGTGCAAACCAGTGGGTTCAGCACTTGTAGTAGTTGCTTCACTTGAACTACCACCAAGAGTTACATGTAACTCAAGGGGTGTAACCTCCTCAGTTGTTGGTGGGTTAGAAAAGATGGGGAGCTCAGAATCAGTCACTTGTGGTGGCATACTCTCAGTGATAGGTTGTTGAGAGGAACTGATTTTTGTCTGAGCTATATCAAGTGCATCCAACAAAAGTTTTATTTGTGGTGGAATTGTGGCAGTGAGTATGGGAGTGGAAAGCGAATTTGCCCCCGGGCAGTGGGTTGTGGATGATAGAATCAAGTGATTCTAGAGCATCATATTGTGGTGTCCCTGTTCTTACAACCTGTTCTTTTTTAGAAGAAGCAGGAGGAGTTTGAGGATCAGGTTGAGATCTTTCTACCATCTGCTGTGAGGAAGTAGCAACAGTGGTTTCTGGTGACTTTTGTGTTGTCACTGGCAGTTGCTCTGGGATCTCATCTTCCAGAGTTGCCTTTTTGTGGGTTTGGGGGGGGGGGGCTTTTTTGTTTTCTTTTGTTTTGGTTTTCTGGTGGTTTTAGGTGTGGGTTTCACAGCAGTTATTTTGCTGCTGTGATCACCTTGAGCAGTGGGCTCAACAGCAGGTGCCTGAGGAGCAGTGGTAGCTGCTAAAGTCTACTCAGGAGCCTTTGCTTGTGTTTTGGACACTTTTGATAGCCTTGTAAATGTTTCAGGTGTAAGACCATTCATTTGAAAAGGCTCTCCTTGAATAAGGATATGAGTATTATCTTTCGCAAATTTCTTTGTGAAATAATAACTTAAAAACCTTGGAAACAGCAAAAATGCCTTTTTATTAACATTTGTAACAAGATAATTGAAGATTTCCTGGGAATAGTTAAAATTTTCACCTTGTAATATGGCATAACCCAGGTATTGAATATTCAATGGGATTTCATTGAAAGCGGTTGTTTTATTAGAAACACACATGAGAAGAGTGTGAAACAAAAACCTTGTGGCAGGAGGAAAGCTACCTTTTTGTAAAGTATCTTTTTTCATTTGTTCCTCATAACCTTTTTCAATGAAATCACGTTGATACTCTGTTTTTGGGAAAGATGTTTTACCTTGAAGATCATCGAGTTCAAACACCTCTGAAATGGTTTGAGGTGTAATTGTGACTGGAACACCCTTTATAGAAGAATTGATGGCTATGGGTGTTTTATCTTGAGATTCTAATTTAGCATTTTTTCCAGAATTCTTGCTGGGTGTCCTTGTAGATCGGAGCATCACAAGTCAACAAAGTTTTGTACTTTGAAGACGACATGGTATCAATGATGGAGTTGAAGGTTTCAGTATGACTTGGTTTTTCAAGTAAGCCCAAGTAATTATGTGGGAGTTTGAGTGGAAGATCATCGGCCATTTTGAATGGTGAGTGATTTTGTAACAATGGTGAAGGATTTGTGTGATTGCGAGAGGAAGAAGACGGTGAGTGATTTGAGGGAAATGGGTGGTAACTGCTTTGAGAAAGGAATTTTGAATTCGATTCGACAGTGAAAAACCCTGTTTGGGGTTTTGATCAGGGTTTTATAAAGGGAAAAAGTGAATGCTGACGTGGCAGCGGTTTCAAAAGATCTGACCGACAAGTACTGACCACGTGTCAACCACTGATGGAACAAGTATCAGTGGTTGCAACGGTTACAATGAGAACAGTGGCTGATTTTTAACTATCAGTAGATAGCCTATCAGTGGGTTAAAACACTGATTTTGAACAACAGTGATTAATAAAGAAATGAGGAAAACAGTGGTTGATTTTCAGCAGTGGTCAAATTTATCAAAGCAGATGTTTGAACCAAATCAGTGGTTATGGCAGACTTTTAAGGATTTAATGAAAATTTCATTTTTAGCTATTTTTAAGGATGGAATTTTGATTTTCTAGAAAACATTTTAATGCTTTTATTCATAGAAAAACTAGATTGTGCTTGTTATTCCATGTTCAGCATGCCAATCCTAGAGATCAAGCTTTCAAAGGTGGATGTGTCTAATGCTTTTGTTAGCACATCTGCCAGCTGATCTTTAGTTTGAACATGGTGCAGAGAAATCAAACCTTTTTCATAGCAATCCCTCACAAAGTGATGTCTGATATCAATGTGCTTGGTGGTTGAATGGGATACTGGATTTTTAATGATATTTTCTGCTGCCTGACTGTCCAACATGAGAGGTGTCTTTAGGGCAGTGATACCAAAATCCAGTAATTGATTTTGAAGCCATAACAGTTGGGCTGTGCAGCTTGCAGCAGCTATGTACTCTGCCTCAGCAGTGGATGTGGAAACAGCAACTTGCTTTTTGCTTTGCCAAGATACTAAGCAATTGCCTAGGAATTGGCACCCTCCTGAAGTGGACTTCCTTGTCTTGTCACATCCAGCAAAGTCGCTGTCTGAAAAACCTGAAAGCTTGATATTTCCATCAGCTGGATACCAGATACCAAGTGTGGGAGCACCTTTTAGGTATCTGAATATCCTTTTTACAGCAATTAAGTTTGACTTTCTAGGGGCTGATTGGGATCTTGCACAAACACATGTTGCAAACATGATGTCTGGCCTAGATGCAGTTAGGTACAATAAAGACCCAATCATGCTTCTATATAAAGCTTGATCAACTAAATTATCCTTTTCATCAGACATGACTATTTTATTGGTTGCAATGGGTGTACTGCATGGCTTACAATCATCCATCTCAAATTTCTTTAAAAGTTCTTTGGCATATTTGCCTTGATGGATAAAAGTGCTATTTTGCAGTTGCCTTACTTGGAGACCAAGAAAGCACTGGAGTTCACCCATTGCACTCATCTCAAACTCAGCTGCCATGAGTTGCCTAAACTCTTCACACATTTTATTACATGTGCTTCCAAAAGTGATGTCATCCACATAAATATGGACAATCATCAAGTCCTTCCCTCTCCATTTTAAAAACAGTGTTTTATCTATTTTACCTCTTGTGAAACCAATGGAAAGTAAGAAGGTGGAAAGAGTTTCATACCAGGCTCTAGGTGCTTGTTTCAAGCCATACAAAGCTTTATTTAGCTTGTAGACATGATTTGGATTAAATGGATCCTCAAAGCCTGGAGGTTGACAAACATATACCTCTTCTTGAATCTTACCATAGAGGAATGCACATTTGATATCCATTTGATACACCTTGATGTTGTGGTTGATAGCAAAGGCCAGGAATAATCTGATTGCTTCTAATCTTGCTACAGGGGCAAATGTTTCAACATAGTCAATGCCCTCTTCCTGTCTGAACCCTTGAACCACAAGCCTAGCTTTATTCTTGACAACAATACCCCTTTCATCAGTTTTATTTTTGAAGACCCACTTTGTGCCAATAGGACTCACACCCTCTGGCAATGGTACAAGCTCCTAAACTTGTTGTCTTCTAAACTGTTGGAGCTCCTCTTGCATGGCTTCTACCCAGTTGTTGTCTTTCAGTGCCTCTTGGTACTTGACTGGCTGATGGAGAGATAGAAAACCAGCAAAAAGACAGATGTTTTGGGATTGACTTCTTGTAAGCACCCCTTCACTGATGTTACCAATAATTTGGTCAGGTGGATGAGACTTTAAGAAGATTAGATCTCCTTTGTATGGAACAATGGCATTTAATGGTGAAGGCTGCAGATGTGAATCATCTGAGCTAACCACTGCTGGTGACTTTGATGATCCAGCAGTGGCTTCAAATGGAGGTGGAGGAATAGGAGGAACAGGTGTGAAAACATGTTGACTTTTATCCAATGTTTGATGGCTTTTGTGAACAGTGGTTGATGAGGATGGGCTACTTTGGTCAACAACTGTTGAGGTAGCAGTGGATGAGCTTTGACAGCTGTTTTGAACATCTGCTGCTCTTCCCATTGAAGCAGACTTTTGTTGAGGAATGATGACTTCATATCCATAGTCTGATGGAGGATTTTCTGATGGACCTGCATTGTTAGTCTTGACAGCAACACTTTCAAATGCGAATTTATCAAGATCAAATAATTCTGCAGGGTTTGCTGGGATTTTCATTGATGAAAGTTCATTGAACTTCACATTCAAAGTCTCTTCCACTGTTTTGGTCCTTGTGTTAAACACTTTGTAGGCCTTAGCAGTGGTTGAGTATCCCAGATGATAACCACAATCAATTTTGGCTGCAAACTTTGAGATAGAATCTTTTAAGTTTAAAATGAAGCATGGGCAGCCAAAAACTTTGAAATATGAAATCAATGGCTTTATTTTATACAGCAGTTCATAAGCAGTCTTTTGATGCCTGGGGTTGATTAAAACTCTGTTTTGGACATAGCAAGCAGTGTTTACTGCCTCTGCCCAAAAAGTTAACGGCAAACCTGAATCAGCAAGCATGGTTCTGGCAGCCTCAATCAATGTCATGTTCTTTCTTTCAATAACCCCATTTTGCTCTGGTGTTTATGGAATGCTGTACTGCCTTACAATTCCTTTTGACACACAGAAATCATCTAACTTCTTATTTCTGAACTCTGTGCCATTGTCACTTCTGAAGACTTTTACTAGCAAGTCAAACTGCTTTTCAACCTGTGTAACAAAGTCTTGCAGAATGCCTGCAGTCTCATCTTTGGAGTGTAAAAAGTAAGTCCATGTAAACCTAGAAAAGTCATCAACAATAACCAAACAATATCTTTTCTTCCTAAGACTCATGACTTTAACTGGGCCAAACAAATCCATGTGAAGCATTTGCAAGCACTTGGTTGTTTTGGACTCTTCAATTGATTTGTATGAGCTTTTATGTTGTTTTCCTTTTAGGCAGGAAACACAATGCTCAGGATAGGTGAATAGTTTTTGAGGTAAACCTCTTATTAAACCATGTTTGGATATAGCAGTGATTGTCTTGAGATTTGTGTGCCCCAATTTCCTGTGCCATAATTCTGTCTCTTTGTTAGAGGCAGCTGAGAACAGACAGGCATCAGTCCTGGGGCTCTCTTTTGACATATCCACCACATAAACATTGCCACTTCTTTGAGCAACAAGTTGGGTTTTTCCATTTTTTTTATTATTTCTTCAATCTTTTCAACCATTTCTGGTCCAACAATCCTACAACACTCTTTTGTAAAGAATGAGCCATAGCCCTTATCACTCATTTGACAGACACTTAAGAGGTTGAATTTTAGATTGTCTATCAGATTGACATTTTCAAACTTAACATTACCAGACTGAACTGTACCAGACCCCATAACCTTACCTTTACTATTATTACCAAAGGATATGTCACCCCCTCCATGAGTTTTGAAATCTTTGAGTAGGGCTCTACATCTTGGCATGTGCCTGGAGCCTCCACTATCTACATACCATAAACTATCTAAGCATGCAGAAGCTCCCTGCACATCAAGTAAAAGGTTAGTTCATTAGGGTCTCCAAAGCCAATAAGGCTTTGGATGGGGTCTCAACAATGTCTAGGTCAAGTTCAGGTGGATGGACAATGGTTAGGTCAGGGGTTTGGACAGTTTTTGAACTGTTTTTCTCTAACCACTGTTGGGGGTCTTGCCCAATCAGCTGTTGATACCCAAAGGGATGCCTGTTTACTCTTGGTTTAGAGGGCCTTTTGTAGGATTCATAGACATGTGGGACCCTTGGGTATGGTGGTTGACCTTTACCTCTTCGGTATTGGTTAGCAGGGGGTGCATCAGTCACCTGAACATCTCTTTTAACAGAGGTTTGGTTCAGCTATTTTGTAACAGCTGTTTGAACTGGCACAAACAGTGGTTGATTCTTGGTAAATTTGACAGATGGGTTTGATGAACTCAAAGATGTTTTTGCAATGTACTCATTCTTTTTTACATCAAAGGATTTGAGATACACACATTCCTGAGTTTTGTGGTTTGATTTACCACAGATGATGCAGCTCTCAGCAGGTACAATAACACTTGTTTTGTTGATATCATATGCTTTTAGATGAAAACAATCTTTTGTTAGATGAAAATTCTTTTCACAGAAATCACAAAATAAGTTTTTAATCTTTTCTCTTCTTTTCTTCTTCTCAGACTCCTTTGCAACAGAGTTTTGAACTACTGTTGGGATGTCCTTAAGAGGAATGACTTTTTCCTTGGGAGCTTTTACACCATCAGTGGTTGTGAAGTCCATGGGCTTGAAATTTTCAAGAATGTCACACTCATCAGACCATCTGGGTTTAAATTGATATTCCTCAATCTCTTCATAAGTTGAAGAGTCCATTGATCTTTCAAGTGTGATTTTGTTGCCATTTTTATCCGTTATTTTGATTTCTTGGCCATTCTTGTTTGTTGGAATTATTTCAACTGAACCAGAATCATTTGCAGCATTGTTTTCAACTTGGTCATGTTTTCTAAAACCTACACCAAATTTTACATTGCTTTTGATCTGTTTTTCAAGCATAACTTCATAACCTTTGCAGGATTCCACCCATTTTTCACAAGTGATTTGGGTGGCTTCCAACTCCTTTTTGCAAACATGATATTTTTCCATCATTGTTTGGAGTTGGTCCTTGGTTATGCTATGCTCTTGTTTTAAGCTGCAGATCTCACTTTCCTTTTCATTCAACTTGTTTTTAAGTTCTTTTAATGACTTTTTAAATTGAACTTCAGAAGTTAACAACCTATCCCTAAGGTTTTCATTCACCTCTTTGATGTTAGCAAATGCTATAATGCATTTGTCTGAACACATATTTTTAAGAACCTAAGGTGATACCTTGGTTGCAGCCATCATGGCACAATCACATGTATGATCACTTTCTTCTTCAGCTCTCTCTTCCTTCTCACCTTCTTTCTTCTCTTCTTCTTCTTCTTTGGACCAAGGATCGGACAGTGGTTCCAATAGGGGTTTTGAACTTTCTCCCAATAGTACTTCCTCAGTCACAGCAGTAACCACTGCTTTAGCTATTTTGTCCACTGTTTCAGCACTTGAATGTTCTTCTTCAGCTTCCAGCCCCTCTTGTATGGTCTCCAAAGCTACAAAACAAATGTCATTACCAGAAGCAGTGCTTTGAGCATACAGTGCAAAGTTTTCATCTCCTAACTCCTCAGGTAAACTGCTCTAGTCAACCAGCCCTTGTGTGAAAAAGCTTTGTTGGTCTGGTTGAACCACTGTTGGTGCAGTTTGTTGAGGTGAAACTTGTTGCACCTGAACTTGAGGAGCAGGGGCTTGGACATACTGAATTTGGGGAACAGTGGTTTGAACATAATGCACAGGAACAGGGGTTGCAGCATAGTGAGCAGTGTTAACATGGGCAGCAGGGGTATATTGGGCATAGTGCACAGTGTGGTGGTTTTGTGGTCTAGGGTTTGAGCTGGGATGAGTAATAATTGGACCAGTGGTTTGACTCCTGCATTCCCTAGCAAAATGACCTAGCCTATTGCACTTATAGCACTTGATCTTGGATTTATCCAACCCCACTTTTAGATTCCCATGTAACCCTGGGAATTTTCTCCCTGTCCTTTTGTAAAAATTGCTAGTTCTCACACTTAGCAATTCCAATTGATGCAAAATGTCCATTTCTTCAAGATCAGTTGGATCAAAATGTTGTAAGTCATTTAGTTCAAAGCATAGATTATCAGAGTTCTGGCTTTCTCCATTTGCTGTGAAAACAAAATTGGATGAGTGAGGATCAGAGTTGAAGTTTGCACCAGCAGTTATGTCAATAAAATGATCATAACTCTGATCCTTACTGCTGCCAGACTCTTCTTGACCCAGAAGAGCTGTGTTGCCAAATGAGTAGTCATCTGCAACTTTTCCAGACTCTTGCAACTTCTTTTTCTGGTTTAACTCCCTTTCATAGGTCAGGAGTCTACCATGAAGTTGGGTCAGTGTCAGATCTTTGAACTCAACAGAATTTCTAGTCACAAAAGCAATGGTGTCCCATTTATCAGGAAGTGGTCTCAAAAACCTGCTATTAACGGTTGATTTTGGAAATTCAGTATTAACAAGTTTAAGCTCACTTATGAGACAGCTAAATCGCTCAAACTGCTGGGTTAATGTTTCACCCTTCATGTCACAAAAGGTTTCATACTGTTGGTTCAAAATCTCCCTGTTGTTTTCAATAACCTCTTCAGTCCCACCAAACTGTTCTTTCAGTGCATCCCATAATTCCTTGGCACTGTTACAGTGTAACAGTCTAGCATAGATTTCATTGGGTAATGCAGATGCAACAATACTAAATGCCTTGGCATCCAGTTCAAATTTCTGAAAGTCCAGTTCGGTATAGTTTTCAACTTTCTTAGGTTTAAATTTCTTTGGATCCTCAGCACTCGGCACCATTGGAACATGTGGTCCAAAGATAACCGACTTCCAACATCCGGTATTCTGTTGAGCAAGGATGTGTCCCATCCTTATCTGCCAAATGTTGTACTCATTTCGCTTCAGCATGGGTGGTTTGAAGAGAGAACCGATGTTATTGTTAACATCTTGTGATTGTGACATCATCCTGGTTGTTTTACAAGTACTGATTAATCAACTTTGATGGTGATTAAACCTTACTCTGTTTTTCAATGAAACGAACAATTTAACAGTATCAACGATTATGAGCTGAACTATTTATGTCAAAATGATTGTTAGATCAAATTTGACTGTCCGAGCTCTGATACCAATTGTTAGGATCTGAGTTTCTTTTTTATTGTGTTTTTGTTTGAGAATTAAGAAGATGAATGATTAATTGCAGTGGAAACTAAATGGATACAAACTTTCACACACAATCAAATAGGAGAAATGCTTTCAACAAACATGTTTATCATTGAACCAAAAGATTGAATTTATTTCAAGCTTCAATTACAATTGCATGCATGTATCACAAACTCCCCCTCAGCCTGAGCTCACAATGAATTGTTCGTGCAGGAAGACAAGTGGTGAAAGAGCTAATAGAACAGTACAGGGTACTGTTCTATTTATAGGCACGAGCAAAACACTGAAGCATCTTGGCTGACGTCACCATGAAAGTGACATCTAACCTCCTAACAACCTGTAACTACTGATCTAATATAACAACTGTTTAGCTAACTACTGATTACATTACATTACAAGGAATAGACTAAACTACTGCTATCTCCTTCCACTGTTGTGACTCCAGCAGTACTTTGTATCTTCAGCAGTGTTTGACCCATAACAGTAGATTGATCATCAGGGCTTTAGTCTTCATCAGTATTTATACTTGATCAGTTGTTTGTAGAACAACAGTTGTATACGGACAATGGATATAGGCCATCAGTTGTTAGAATTACTTTCAAGGGGAAAGATGGAATACAGCAGTACTTATTTTGGATCCACTGCTCTGATCCAGTTTTGGCTTTAATCAACTGTTCCTTTGGTAGGGTTCAATCCCAACAAGCACCAACAACACCTCTGAAGGCATACATGTGTGGCTCCGTCATTTCCAAAGGCAACACCCAAAATCTTTCAGCCACGCTGCTACTCCGATCGATGCACAAAACTGGATAGCCCATATAGAGAAGATCTTTGAGGTACTGAGAGTTGCAGATCAATACAAGGTCAGGTTGGCCACCTTCAAGCTGGAAGACGATGCACAGACTTGGTGGGAAGGATACAAACAAGTCAAAGGAGGAGATGCTTACGTCGCCACTCTTTCGTGTGCTGAATTTCGCACCATCTTCTATGAGAGGTATTTCTCGACTGCTGACAGAGAAGCTCACATCAGGGAGTATGTTGTTATCCGACAAGGGATCGACGAGCCTGCTTCGAAGTTTATTACCCAATTCTCAAGGTTGGCCAATATTGTGGGAGAAGCAGCAGGATCTGCCGCGGTTCAAGCTGAGAAGTGCAGATGGTCAGTTAATGATCAAATTCGGAAAACGATCATGTTCATGAAGTTTAAGGACATCACTGAGGTGGCGGATGCAATTAAGACTTTCGAGTTCAAGAGAAAGGAATTCTTATCTCGGACTGGGTAAAACAAGAAGAGAGACAAGGATGGAATTCCCAAACAGGTTACGGGCCAGTCATCCACTGCTGCAAACCATCAGTGAATCGAAACCGTAGAGTTCAAGCGAATCGAAACCCTGGAAATCAGACAAGTCTTTCGAAGCCAAGACCCCTCAATCAAACACCTGTCCAGAATCAGCCACAGCCAAATGGAGGATCTAACAAGGCTCAAATGATGAACCAGAATCAGACCACGATCCCTTTATGCAATACTTGTGGCAAGAAACATCATGGTATATGTCGTAGGGCTGCGGGAACATATTTCAGATGTGGTGAGACTAGACACATGATTAAAAACTGTACCAAGCCAGATACTAAGAGGATAACTGGAGGGAATGTAGCACCACCAAACACTGGGGGAAGAGTGTTTGCACTTTCTGCTACAGATCCTGCTAACACCTCAGGTACCGTGTCTGGAACCCTTCAGCTTGGTGATCGTAGTATCTATGTATTATTCAATACGAGAGCGAAACATTCCGTAGTTTCTAACTTGTTCACTAGATACCTTAAAATCGTACCGATACCACTAGAACACGCTTTGTCTATTTCTACTCCCATGGAGAACTCTGTCCTAATCACTCATGTTTATAAAGATTGTCCTATCCATATAGAATCCGTTGTGTACAATGCGGATCTTTTTCCGATGCATATGTGTGAGTTTGATGTGATCCTTGAGATGGATTGGTTAACTCGCCACCGTGTGGCTATAGATTGTTATTCTAAACGTGTCGTATTTTGCAATCTTTGTCGTCTTGATCTTATTTATCAGGGGGTTCAACCCCATAAACCTCTTAAGATTATTTCTGCACTTAAAGCTCATAAGTTAATCTTGCACGGTTGTCTTGGATTCTTAGCTTCGATTAGAGATACCCCTGTTATTGGAAATGGCATCGATAGCCATCCTGTTGTTCGCGAATATCCTGACGTATTTTCGGATGAACTACCAGGACTACCACCTGACCGTGAAATTGAGTTCGCTATCGACTTGACCCCTGGTGCTGAGCCTATCTCTAAAGCACCGTATCGTATAGCTCCATTGAAACTGAAGGGGTTGAAGGAGCAATTGCAAGAATTGTTAGATTTGGGATTTATAAGACCAAGTGTTTCACCTTGGGGTGCACCGGTCTTATTCGTCAAGAAGAAGTACGGTAGTATGCGGTTGTGTATCGACTACCGGGAGCTAAATAAGATTACCATTCGTAATCAGTATCCTCTGCCCTGCATTGATGGCCTCTTTGACCAACTTCAGGGTGCTAAGTTGTTCTCAAAGATTGATCTAAGGTCTGGTTATCATCAACTGAAGATCAAGGAAGAGGATGTTCCTAAGACTGCCTTTCGAACTCGCTATGGTCACAACGAGTTTTTGGTTATGCCTTTTGGGCTAACCAATGCACCTGCTGTCTTCATGGACTTGATGAATCAAGTATTCCATGATTTCTTGGACAAATTCATCATAGTCTTTATCGACGACATCTTAGTGTATTCTAAGAACCAAGAGGAACATGAAGGACATTTGCATGCGGTGCTAGGAACACTGCAATAGAAGAAGCTATACGCAAAGTTTTCAAAATGTGAGTTTTGGCTCAACCAAGTAGCATTCTTGGGCCATATTGTGTTGGCAGATGGAATCAAGATGGATCCCGCCAAGATTAAGGCTATTACGAACTAGCCTAGACCCACTTCTGCTATAGAAGTACAAAGTTTCTTGGGTCTAGCCGGCTACTACCGAAGGTTTGTTGAAGGATTACCCACCATTGCCTTACCCCTCACACAACTTTTAAGGAAGGGAGTTAAGTTCTCATGGAACGAGGAACGTGAAAAGAGCTTTGAAGAATTAAAGAAACGCCTCGTATCTGCTCCAATACTCACTCTCCCTTCTGGATCAGGCGGTTATCAGATCTATAGTGATGCTTCGAACGAAAGGCTTAGGTTGCGTGTTAATGCAACATGGGAAGGTTATTGCTTATGCCTCGCATCAGTTGAAGCCCTATGAAGTCAATTACCTGATGCACGACTTGGAACTAGCTGTAGTTGTCTTTGCATTGAAGATATGGCGACACTATCTGTATGGCGAGACTTGCGACATCTTCACTGACCACAAAAGCCTCAAGTATATATTTACTCAGAAGGAGTTAAATATGAGGCAAAGGAGGTGGTTGGAACTTTTGAGGATTATGACACTAATATTCAGTATCACCCTGGCAAGGCTAATGTCGTAGCGGATGCTTTGAGTCGGAAGAATTTCGGAACAGTATCTTACCTTCATATTCAACCTCGCTTTATCTCAGACCTTGATAAGATGGATATCGGGATTCACATTGGCAAGTCAGATGGTTGCCTTGCGAGAATGCACATAGAACCTGACCTCATATCACGGATTAAGGAAGCACAAAAACATGATGGAGAACTTTGGGCTGTTGTGCAAAATCTTGAGGTGGGTAAACAATCAGAATTCCGCATAGATGAACATGGTGTAACTTGGTGTGGTAAAAGGCTATGTGTACCCAATGATTCTGCCCTCCGCGAGTCATTGTTAGCCGAGGCTCACAGCTCACCATTTTCCATTCACCCTGGATCTACAAAGATGTATCGAGACTTACGTCAGAACTTTTGGTGGAATGGCATGAAGGAAGATGTTGCCCGATACGTGAGTAAGTGTCTTACTTGCCAGCAAGTGAAAATCAAGCACCAACGAGTGAGTGGTTTGTTGCAGCCATTGGATATCCCTGTATGGAAATGGGATGAAATCTCGATGGATTTCGTTACGGGTTTGCCAACGATATTCAAGAAGAATGATACTATATGGGTGGTTGTTGATAGATTATCCAAATCAGCTCACTTCCTACAGATTCAGCAAGGATTTCTGGTCAGCAAGTTGTCAGAAATTTTCCTTCAGGAAATTATTCGACTCCACGGCACACCGTCTTCAATCGTTTCGGATAGAGACCCAAGATTTACTTCCCGATTTTGGAAAGGCTTCCAAGCAGCTTGGGGAACGCGATTGAAGTTTAGTACCGCTTTCCAGCCGCAAACAGATGGACAATCAGAGCGCACGATCCAGACTTTGGAAGACATGCTTCGTGCTTGTGCACTTGAATGGACTGGAAATTGGGATGAATATTTGTGTCTTGTTGAGTTTTCCTACAACAACAGTTGGCAAGCAAGTATTGGTATGGCACCTTTTGAACTCTTGTACGATTGGAAATGTCGAGCACCTATATGCTGGGAAGAAGTTGGAGAAAAGATCATTGAAGGACCCGAGTTGGTCTAGATTACTAATGAGAAAGTCACCATTGCACGCGAGAAACCAAAAGAAGCTCAGAGTCGATAAAAGAGCTACGCAGATCAACATCGACGGGCACTAGAATGCAATGTTGGTGACAATGTATTTCTAAAAGTATCACCGTGTCGTGGTGTCCGTAGATTTGGTATTAAGGGAAATCTTAGCCCTCGTTTTATCAGTCCGTTCGAAATTCTAGAGAGAGTTGGAGAGGTTTCGTATAGTCTAGCATTACCGCCTCAACTCTCGCATGTTCTTAATGTCTTTCATGTATCCTTGCTGAGAGGATACAATTATCAACCGCTCCACGTCATTAGTTATCCGTTGCATACCATTCATGAGGATCTTTCTTATGAGGAAGAACCTGAAGCTATTTTAGACCGTCAGGAAAGGGTTATGCGTAGGAAAGTGATTCCTTTCATTAAGGTTCTGTGGAAGAACCATACTGAACGAGAAGCAACCTGGGAAATCGAGGAATCAATGAGTTCTGCATATCCTGGTCTTTTCAAGTCATGGAATCTTTAGTCCAGGTAACTGTGAACCTTGCTTCGTTTGTGTGGTGTAATTTCTGTTCTTTCTGTGTTTACTTATATTCTGATTTATATGAGTATCTCTGTGATTAAATATCTGTGGTAGATATTAGTATCAATAATTACTCCATTATCCGTTGACTTTTCGTATGGTTTTGTACGTATGGTGGAAGGACCATTAGGGCATGGTTGTCAGGTAATTGACAATTATGGTCATGAACATAATTGTGAATTATAGGTACAAATGTGCACTTTTGGGATTTCTATCATATATATCAGCATATCTGTCATGAAGCCCTCATTTTTTTATATACTACTTTATTGATTCGTATTTTGATCTGCAAATTTCGAGGACGAAATTTCTTTTAAGGGGGTAATAGTTGTAATAACCGAAAATAATAATAATAATAATAATAATAACAATAACTTTTTTTTTCTTTTCTATTTAAATAAAACTAGAAATTAACAAACAATAATTTGCAAAGCATGGATAAAACTTTTGTCAGACAACTTGCCTAAATGGGGTGGATGAGAATTCCTTTTGAATAAAATAGTATTTTGCATGAATTATTTCCTCTGAATTATTGAAACTTTCATCAACGAGTACTTCCTTTTCCCTCTATAAATAGAGAGTTTGATTCTCTTGCAAAGCATCCCCAACATCCTTCAAGCACTACATTTTTTCCCATCAACTCTAACTAAGACAAGAAAACCCGGTTTCGGTAACCGTAACCGAAACCGAACACCATACCGACACCACTTCTCATTCACCACCATGCCTACTAAACCACTTAACTATCTCTACTAAACCACTCGAAGCTTTAACCACGAAAAATGTACTACCCGAAACCATTTCCGGTGAAGAAATACTAATTCCGACGATACTTACGTACTTTTCGACGACGTCTTTCGTAACCGAAACGTGTTTTTGACCAAGGTAACAATAAGCTAAATTTTTATTTTTCATACTTTAAGGTTAAACTATAATGAAAATGGAATCTAGAAATTATTATGTAAATGTTAGTTTTCTATAAAAGATGATGAAGAAGAAGATAAACCAGTGAACTGAGTAAATAAATAAATAACGAAGTTGTTTGTTCACAAGGGCTCCTGTAGTCCAGTTGGTTCAGCAGCTGGTTTACAACCCAGAGGTCTCAAGTTTGAATCCTGCTGGAGACATTTATTTTTACCAGATCCTGATATAATGCACCAGATCTGATGCAATATCAGATTTTCTGATGCGATATGATGAAATATCCGAATGCGATCTGATGAAATATCCGATTTTCTGATGAAACATCAAAATTTCTGATAAAACATCAGAGTTTCTGATAAAACACCAGAATTCTTATATAAAACATCAGAAATTGTAAATCAAGCATAAATAACTAAGTGGTCCACTGGTTAAGGCTCTAACTTATAACCTAGAGGTCTTGAGTTCGAATCTTGTAAGAGACATTCTTTTTATTACATCAGAATCATATTTAAACACATCAGAATTCTAGTTAAACCCATCAGATTTCAAAATATACATCAGAAAGTGGTGTAGTCTAGCTGGATAAGTCTTGGGACTTAGAAACTAGAGGTCTTGGGTTCAAACCTTGCTAGTGACATTATATTTTGTTATCAAATTTTATGTTTTATGAATCATATTTTAATTAATGACATCAGATTTCTTATTTAAATAATCAGATTTACAAGACAAATATAAAGGATTAAGTGGCTCACTGGTTAAAACCTTTTTCTTACAACCTTTAAGTCACAAGTTCAAATCTTGAAACTAACATTGATTTTTAATTAACTTCTATTTTATTTAAACATTATTCTTTAATCTAAGCAAAACTAGTTTATGATTACTTAAGACAAACTTGAGGTTTTAAACTAGACATGAATTAAACAAACAAATTACATATATACTTTTTATGTACGGGCATAACCTTATAAAATATATGGACACGATGTAGGTTTATACGAACACGCTTGACAAGTTTATATATTTTTAAGACAACAATCAAGAAACAAGGTACGGATCCTTAACCCTCTCCCTTTGTTATCTGGTTCGTTTACTATAAAGTCTTATTTATAATATATGTATATATATCTCGAAAACTCCAACGTCTTTGAGCCTCGATGCAATTGACCGTCCGTTCATTTCTTACTTCGATTAAAATTATTATTCAACTTGTCAACATGCGATAAGTTTATGATTATATTGTGATCATTATCGCATGTTCCGATACTTATATGTCTGTTAATGTTAGTGTTATATTTATTTCTGATTATTTGAGATCTGCTACCCTAAGCTCTCCGGCTCCTCCCGTGACGGAGTTATCAGTTCACGGCGTCCCTAGGTACAAGTATGGTACATAGCGACTAGGTGGCGTATGGAAATATCCTGGGTATGTTTCTGGAGATGGATGTCGGGTAGGCCAACCCGCTCCGTCTCATGTGACAGACTTTGTGGCTGTCACCTCTGTTTAGCTTTTAGGTACATCCGTGTGATATGATTCAGTACATTTATATGTTATGTTTTGTTAATTTGTGCTTCTTGTCAGTGATATCATTTCAGCCGTTTATTTGTTTGCTATTTGAGCCTATTATTCCGTACTGGGCATTTGGCTCATTCCGTATATTTCATTTCACTACAGGTTCACAGGTTACTTTGGGCAGGGTGAAGAGAGAAGAATAAACCCTAGGATGCTAACCGAAGATGTTTGTCACTTTTATAAAATAAACATGTATTTTGGGCCTTAGGGCTATGAACCCTATTTTGAAATGTAAGCCTAACTTTAATTAATGGAATTATGACTTCTGTTCTGATCCACTGTTATAGTGACACGTCAACCCATCCGGGTTGGGGTGTTACATTTATATTTGATATTGTTTTTTTAAATAAGGTAGATTTCTTTTTGTCCATTTGGCGTTTTACTTACGAAGTTGATTTAATAGTAGTTGGATGATTTATTACGTATTTACCCTTGTTAAGTACGTTAGACTTTAGGAGAATCTATGACTCTAGAGTATGTAAATAAGAGTTCCCTTAAAATACCCTTGGTATGTCTCTAAGAAAGTTATTGTTACAAAATTAAGGTTCGTAATTGAATTTATTTATGTTCATTATGCATACTGTGTACACCTGACAAAATGGGGATGTCAAACGGGTTAGGTAACGGGCACATTTGCTGGAAAACGAGTGTTCGTGTGGCTGTGATACCGAGTCATGTGTTGGTTAAAATTGATGCTATTTTTTGTGCCGAGTTGGTTAAAATTTAAGCTATTTTATGTGTCGAGGCAAGTATGAACGCTAATGTCCAATGGGGTCATTTGGGATTAGAATATTAAGCGTATTTAATGTGCTAAAATGAGCGAGGATGCTGGAAATTACACAGTAGCAGTCAATGTGGGTTTAGTAATGTCTGAGCCCGTCAAACCATGGAGGCTTACGCCTCGAATACGAGGTTGGCAATACGAGAAAAATAAGAAGAAGCATGTAAAGACATAATGAAAAGTAGTAAAACCATTTAAATAACTCATGCTTAGATGTGTTAACAAAAGCAACATAGGTGACATACATACCGGAAACCAACAGTACAGTAATAACATAGTAAAGATGATGTTTTAAAGAAATCAACAATTTGGTGAGACTAAGGTTTGTAGGAAAACCGCGCCTAAGTAGCCTCGAAACCAATTGGATGCGTAATAACATTCTAAGAGGTTGTTGTCAACTCGTATTTCATAAAGCTTTCGTGGGTTACTCATCACCAAAAAAGTTCCATTGGTCATGTACTGGGTGATTGTCACACCCCCAAAAATCCACACGCGGAGTACCACCGCTTGGAGGCGTGACTGACCAGGATCAAGCCACCAATCATATCGAACATAAGTAGTAATAAATGTAATTTAACCAAACAATATGAAAGGTGTTCAAACAAAGCATATTAAGTGTCTAGCGGAAGCATAATTGTAAACACAATGTAAGTAATAAGTTCAAATGTTTAAATGTTTTAACATAGCATCCTCGGTCCATGTTCCACAACGACTACGCCTCCCGTGCAAGCTCCATGGGTACCTAAGGTCCTACAAGGCATGTAACAGAAAGTCAACAACTAGTTGAGCGAGTTCACAGCTGGTTGTTCAGTTATAGTAATTGTATTGTAAACCATATGTTCGTTTAGTAACCCATATATCGTATGTACTTGAATCGCAGTCTCCTAGACATGTGTGCGAAGATTAGTGGGGGTTTCCCATGTTTTCTAGACTAGGTATATTTGTATCGCAGCCCACCCGGCATGTGTGCGAAGTTTAGAGTATGGTTCGCAGCCATTCCCGGCGTGTGTGCAAAGAGAAGTATATGTATCACTAGTCTAGCAGTATCTACCAATAACCTTCCTCTCCCGAGGCCTATAGTATGTAATTCCGATAACAATTTAAGCATAAGTAATCATCCAAACCCATTCCCAACCCCGGGAATCCCATGCCTTGGTAAGAGTGTGAACTCACCTTGGTTTGCTCGGTACGCTAAAGTATGTGCTCACTGTTAATCAATCAGGTCCTATAGTGCACGTATACTCAATCAGTTCATGTTCGTAATATTTCACATGTCATTTATGTCACATAGTGTTTGACAGTTAACATCAAGTAACACATAAGCAGTTAATCGATTCATGCAATTCGAGTTCTACAATATAGTCTTCCTCAGTTTATCTTAACTTGGTTATTCACCAACAGTCTTGGTAAACTTAACCGTGTTACAGCGTTAACAGTTAACCATGATTAAATAGAACTAACATGCATAACCTAGTTAACATAACCCAGTTAACATAATTGACATGTTCAACAGCGTTAATAAACTTAACAGGCTTACTAAACTAACAGTGTTACATGTTTAACAGAATTACGGTACCAGACAACACATCTGACGAAAACAACAGTTTGGAAAAAATCATTTTGGACGAAAACCCTTTGGTTTTCGTCGAATCTAAGGTGTGACGAAAACACAAGTGTTTTCGTCTTGAACCTTGTGTTTTCGCTGGTTAACAGATCATCATCACTAACAATTACGAGTTTTCCCCAAAACCCTAAAATAATTCTAACAGTTACATCGATACATCATATTATCATTCGATAGTCAACAGCCATAAATGAGTTATTGGAATCATCAAATAACATTATCATTATCCTGACATCATCATGAATCAGTCCACAGTCATTGTCTGCATGTGATACTCCATTAACTAAAGCAACATTTGTGGTTAGTAGTGTTTGTTTGAGGTCCAATAAGATTTGAATTACATCTGACATTACATGTGATATATGGGGAGTCTAAATCAATTACAAATTGAAAGTAAATTTTGTTGTCGACATTACATCATCAACAGTAGTTACATATGCAACCCTAATCATTCTAACAATTACTTTATCAATCATCACGAGATCATTAAATCAAATCACCATGCAATCATACGAATTACTGAATCATTATATAATCATGATCATCATTCAGCCATCGTTCAACATCAGTTAGTAGTTACAGATCATCAAATATTCGACATATGTTTTAACACAAAATCATAATCCACCAGTTATCTATCATCGTACCATCAATATATCAAGACTATCAACATAAATCAAACATAGATAATCTTCACAACACCACCCAACTGATCTTACATCGGATTATAAGGATTTCTATTACACTTATCTAATCACTCCACAAACAAAGTCATGTAAACAGTTAATTCATGGTAACAAATAATAGTTCATGCTGAATTAAATCAAATAATTAACAACAGTTGGTCACTAACCCAAACAGAGGAGGCAGTAAATCGACTGGTGATTGAGTCTCGAATGCTCAAGACTGCCGTCGGTTTCGAAGGAAAAACGAGAGAGCGATAGGTGTCTAGGGTTTGCCGAATATGACTCCTTGTAAAGGTTATGATCAGAATGTATATCTAAGTGATTCACTACTGGGCCTAAAGCCCATTTGGTTTTCTGCTGTTAGCAATGGACGAAAACACTAAGGTGTTTTCGAACATTGGGGTCTTTTCGGGGTGGGGCATTTGGGTTGGGGTGATTTCGAGTGGGGTGGTTGTTTGGCAAAGTTACATATTCATACACAGAACACGTATTAACATGATTCCATTTTGTTTTATATTAAATATACCAAACATGTTATCAACATACACACTTATAAGGCACACCAAGTATAACATATGAGTCACAGTACGATTTAACAGATTACAAACGTGTACAGTTGTGAACAACCAGTCGTGTAAATAAACAATCTAAACCATTAACGTGCAATTAATGCGAATATGGAATCTTAGAAACTCGAGTTGTCACATTATCCCCAACTTGAAAGAAATTTCGTCCCGAAATTTAGCACGTGGTTACTGAGGAAGCTAGTTGTATTGTGTAGCTTACTGGTTTTCCTGGGGTGTCACATCATCCCCCTGTTGATTTGGAATTTCGTCCCGAAATTCTGTAGTAGCTTCAGCCTCAGTAGTAGTTGCACTGTTTCTGAATAACTGGGGATACTTGAGTTTCATTTGATCTTCTCGTTCCCAGGTGAACTCTGGGCCACGACGGGAGTTCCAACGAACTCGAACAAGAGGTATTCTGGTGTTCTTGAGGACCTTGACATCCCGGTCCGTGATTTCAACTGGTTCCTCGACGAATCGCAACTGTTCGTCGATAGTAAGCTCCTTCAAAGGAACTATGAGGGTCTCATCTGACAGACACTTCTTCAGATTCGACACGTGAAAGACGTTGTGAACTGCACTGAGTTCAGCTGGTAAGTTCAGTCAGTAGGCCACTTTGCCTATTTTCTCAATGATTTCAAATGGTCCGACGTATCGCGGATTGAGCTTGCCTCATTTGCCAAAACGAACCACACCCTTCCAGGGTGAAACTTTGAGTAGCACTCGATCCCCAACCTGGAACTCGAGTAGTTTCCTGTCTTTATCGGTGTATGCTTTTTGACGGTCACGAGCTTCCGCCATGCGTTGTCTTATTTGAGCAATCTTTTCTGTTGTGTCTACTACCAGTTCTGGACCTGTGATCTGACTATCACCCACCTCTGCCCAACAAAGAGGTGATCGGTATTTACGCCCGTACAATGCCTCGAACGGAGCGGCTTTAATGCTGGTGTGGTAACTGTTGTTATACGAGAACTCCACCAACGGGAGATGTTTTTCCCAGTCGTTGCCGAAATCGATTACACATGCACGAAGCATGTCTTCTAGAGTTTGAATAGTGCGCTCAAACTGCCCATCTGTCTGAGGGTGATAAGCCGTGCTCATGTCTAAACGAGAGCCAAAAGATTTGTGCATTGCTTGCCACAGTTCCGAGGTAAAACGTGCGTCACGATCAGAGATAATGGAGATTGGCACCCCGTGCCTTGAAACCACTTCTTTTAAGTAGATGTCTGCTAAGGTAGAGAACTTGTCCGGTTACTTAATAGCCAGGAAGTGTGCAGACTTTGTGAGTCGATCCACGATCACCCAAATAGTATCATTCCCACGTTGGGATCTAGGTAGGCCAGTAACGAAACCCATGGAAATTTGCTCCCATTTCCACTGTGGTATCTCTGGTTGTTGAAGTAGGCCTGATGGTTTCTGATATTCAGTCTTGACTCTCGCACAAGTCAAACATTTGCTAACGTAAGTTGCTATATGAGCTTTCATGCTAGGCCACCAATATGTGGTTTTCAAGTCGTGGTACATCTTATCCGAACCAAGATGTACTGAGTAGCGAGACTTATGAGCTTCAACCATTACAAGCTCGCGTAAGTTGCCGTAGAGTGGGACCCAAACGCGTCCTGTTACATAGTAGGCGACGTCTGCCATTTGTTCTAACCATTTCCTTGAGCCGCGTAGAGCTTCAGCTCTGACGTCTTCTGGTTTCAATGCTTCTACCTGAGCATCTCGTATTTGCGAAGGAAGACTAGACTGAATAGTGAGTTGCAACGCTCGTACACGCCTAGGTGTAGTATCCATTCGACTGAGGGCGTCGGCCACCACATTGGCTTTGCCCGGATGGTACTTTATAGCACCCTCGTAATCGTTCAGTAATTCGACCCATCGACGTTGTCGCATGTTCAACTCTTTCTGCTTAAAGATATGCTCGAGACTCCTGTGATCGGTGTAGATGGTGCACTTGGTACCGTATAGGTAATGTCGCCATATCTTGAGCACAAAAACAACAGCTCCCAGCTCTAAATCATGTGTAGTGTAATTCCGTTCGTGAATCTTAAGTTGGCGCGAAGCATAAGCAATGACTTTATCCCGTTGCATCAACACACATCCGAGACCCTGAATAGATGCGTCGCAGTAGACTACAAAATCGTCCGTGCCTTCAGGCAATAAGAGGATAGGTGCGCTACAAAGTCTATCCTTTAAGTGCTGAAACGTTGTTTCCTGTGTATTACCCCAACAGTAAGCAACACCTTTCTGTGTCAGTAATGTAAGCGGCTGTGCAATCTTTGAGAAGTCTTTGATGAACCTTCTATAGTAGCCCGCCAAACCCAAGAATTGGCGGATTTCTGTTGGTGTGCGAGGTGCAGGCAAGTTCTTGATCGAATCTACCTTGGATGGATCGACATGAATCCCATCCTTGTTTACCACGTGACCTAGGAAGTGGACTTCACGAAGCCAGAAGTCGCATTTTGAAAACTTGGCGTACAGCTGTTCCGTTCGAAGAAGTTCCAAAATAAGTCATAAATGATGCTCGTGTTCCTCCTGACTCTTCGAGTAGATGAGGATGTCATCGAAGAAAACAATAACAAACTTGTCAAGATAAGGTTTGCACACCCTGTCCATAAGATCCATGAAAATCGCAGGCGCGTTCGTTAGCCCGAATGGCATGACCAAAAACTCGTAATGGCCGTAGCGAGTTCTGAATGCTGTTTTGGAGGCGTCCTCATCCCGGACTCTCAGTTGATGATAGCCTGACCTCAGGTCAATCTTCGAGTGATAGCCCGACCCTTGCAACTGGTCGAATATGTCGTCGATGCGTGGAAGAGTATAGCGATTCTTTACGGTCACCTTGTTTAGTTCACGGTAATCTATGCACATGCGGAAGTTACCGTCCTTCTTCTTCACAAACAATACTGGAGCTCCCCAGGGCGAAGAGCTAGGACGAATGAAACCCTTTTCCAAGAGTTCTTGCAATTGCTTAGACAGTTCTTCCAGTTCGGTTGGAGCTAAGCGATACGGTGCTCGGGCTATGGGTGCTGCTCCTGGAGCTAACTCGATCTGAAATTCGACCTGGCGATGAGGCGGTAGTCCAGGTAACTCTTCAGGAAACACTTGAGAAAAGTCGCGTGCAACTGGAATATCCTCTAACTTCCTCTCTTTCGTCAATGTATCTGTAACGAGTGCTAATATAGCTGTGTGGCCCTTTCGCAAACACTTCTGTGCCTTCAAGAAGGAGATGATGCCACTCACGACACCACTCTTGTCGCCTTGAACTTCAAGAGGTTCTTTGCCAGAACGGGGAATACGAACAATCTTCTCTTTACATAGTATCTCTATTTGTTGTTGGGATAACCAATCCATCCCTATGACGGTGTCGAAACTACCCAAGACTATAGGAATGGGGTTGAGGGAGAATGTCTAACCAGCTAAAACGAGGCTACAACCCTTGACTACCAGAAGATTGCTGACCAGGGCTCTGATAGTCATAAATCTTTCGCTGCTATGCCTGGGACTGAACTGAAGTTGAACCCTTGCTGGAGGTTCCATCCCACTTTCTCTTGTTGTCACTAGTAATAGCAGAAGTAGTGATAGCAGTAGTAGTAGCACTGATACGTTTAGGCAGCCTGTTCTGTTCCACTGCCTGGTCTGTGAGACGATGAGCTAGACAAGTAACATCTTGAATGGTAGCAAGATTGGCAGAAGTCACATGACTCTGAATCTCTGGTACTAAGCCTTTGAGGTATAGCTCAATGCGTTTGATGGGAGGATCCACCATAGTTGGACATAACACCGCCAGTTCATTGGATCGTTTCGTGTACGCTTCTATCTCTGACCCCGTCATCTTCAGGTTAAAGAACTCCACTTCCAACTTGTGGATGTCGTCACCACTACAGTATTCATGTTTGATCAGTTCCTTAAAATCATTCCATGGGGTGGCATTAGCAGCCGCCAGCCCCAGCATCTGAACTTGTGCGTTCCACCAAGTTAGCGCAGTGCCTTCGAGAGTACTAGTGGCGTACTTCGCCCTACGAGCCTCAGGTCATTCACACATTTCGAAGACCGATTCGAACTTTTCAAACCAATGGAGGAGTCCAACGGCCCCTTCAGTGCCACTAAAAGTACTAGGACAACAGTCCATGAAAGTTTTGAACGTGCACACAGGTGGCTGAGCGTGTTAACCTGTCGTGTGCGTAAGAGTAAACATACTTAAGCACGAGTGTTGGTTACGAGAGTAGGATCTAAAGATCCTAGAGTAAGTTGTGATGGCAGGCTGTACCTCCTGCCTGGACAGCTGCGAGTGCTGCAGTAACTTGTTCAGTGATCAAAGCCGCCAACTGGACTTGAGTTAGGTTAACGCATCCACTCATGATCTTCATATCAGTGGAAACATGAGTGAGAAAGGTTCGCGAAAGTGCGATGACAGAAGAGAGTAAGCACACATGTGTTTCAATCAACAGTTGTTACGTTTATCTAAGCATACCGTGAGCAAAGTTCTATGTAATCTAGCAAGTAGGCAATGTAAACATGAATAGTAGTACCTAGAGTGTTGAGTCTTGCACGTGGAGCGAGGCGTCGTTGTGGATCGTTGAGCACTGTACAGGTTATAGTCTGGTTTTAATAAAAACGTTTTCCCCTTATTAAAACCGAGTTCTCTATAACCAATGGCTCTGATACCAATCTTTCACACCCCCAAAAATCCACACGCGGAGTACCACCGCTTGGAGGCATGACTGACCAGGATCAAGCCACCAATCATATCGAACATAAGTAGTAATAAATGTAATTTAACCAAACAATATGAAAGGTGTTCAAACAAAGCATATTAAGTGTCTAGCGGAAGCATAATTGTAAACACAATGTAAGTAATAAGTTCAAATGTTTAAATGTTTTAACATAGCATCCTCGGTCCATGTTCCACAACGACTGCGCCTCCCGTGCAAGCTCCATGGGTACCTAAGGTCCTGCAAGGCATGTAACAGAAAGTCAACAACTAGTTGAGCGAGTTCACAGCTGGTTGTTCAGTTATAGTAATTGTATTGTAAACCATATGTTCATTTAGTAACCCATATATCGTATGTACTTGAATCGCAGTCTCCTAGACATGTGTGCGAAGATTAGTGGGGGTTTCCCATGTTTTCTAGACTAGGTATATTTGTATCGCAGCCCACCCGGCATGTGTGCGAAGTTTAGAGTATGGTTCGCAGCCATTCCAGGCATGTGTGCGAAGATTAGTTCTATTATCGCATCCATTCCCGGCGTGTGTGCGAAGAGAAGTATATGTATCACTAGTCTAGCAGTATCTACCAAAAACATTCCTCTCCTGAGGCCTATGGTATGTAATTCCGATAACAATTTAAGCATAAGTAATCATCCAAACCCATTCCCAACCCCGGGAATCCCATGCCTTGGTAAGAGTGTGAACTCACCTTGGTTTGCTCGGTACGCTAAAGTATGTGCTCACTGTTAATCAATCAGGTCCTATAGTGCACGTATACTCAATCAGTTCATGTTCGTAATATTTCACATGTCATTTATGTCACATAGTGTTTGACAGTTAACATCAAGTAACACATAAGCACTTAATCGATTCATGCAATTCGAGTTCTACAATATAGTCTTCCTCAGTTTATCTTAACTTGGTTATTCACCAACAGTCTTGGTAAACTTAACCGTGTTACAGCGTTAACAGTTAACCCGGATTAAATAGAACTAACATGCATAACCTAGTTAACATAACCCAGTTAACATAATTGACATGTTCAACAGCGTTAATAAACTTAACAGGCTTACTAAACTAACAGTGTTACATGTTTAACAGAATTACGGTACCAGACAACACATGTGACGAAAACAACAGTTTGGAAAAAATCATTTTGGACGAAAACCCTTTGGTTTTCGTCGAATCTAAGGTGTGACGAAAACACAAGTGGTTTCGTCTTGAACCTTGTGTTTTCGCTGGTTAACAGATCATCATCACTAACAATTACGAGTTTTCCCCAAAACCCTAAAATAATTCTAACAGTTACATCGATACATCATATTATCATTCGATAGTCAACAGCCATAAATGAGTTATTGGAATCATCAAATAACATTATCATTATCCTGACATCATCATGAATCAGTCCACAGTCATTGTCTGCATGTGATACTCCATTAACTAAAGCAACATTTGTGGTTAGTAGTTTTTGTTTGAGGTCCAATAAGATTTGAATTACATCTGACATTACATGTGATATATGGGGAGTCTAAATCAATTACAAATTGAAAGTAAATTTTGTTGTCGACATTACATCATCAACAGTAGTTACATATGCAACCCTAATCATTCTAACAATTACTTTATCAATCATCACGAGATCATTAAATCAAATCACCATGCAATCATACGAATTACTGAATCATTATATAATCATGATCATCATTCAGCCATCGTTCAACATCAGTTAGTAGTTACAGATCATCAAATATTCGACATATGTTTTAACACAAAATCATAATCCACCAGTTATCTATCATCGTACCATCAATATATCAAGACTATCAACATAAATCAAACATAGATAATCTTCACAACACCACCCAACTGATCTTACATCAGATTATAAGGATTTCTATTACACTTATCTAATCACTCCACAAACAAAGTCACGTAAACAGTTAATTCATGGTAACAAATAATAGTTCATGCTGAATTAAATCAAATAATTAACAACAGTTGGTCACTAACCCAAACAGAGGAGGCAGTAAATCGACTGGTGATTGAGGCTCGAATGCTCAAGACTGCCGTCGGTTTCGAAGGAAAAACGAGAGAGAGAGAGAGCGATAGGTGTCTAGGGTTTGCCGAATATGACTCCTTGTAAAGGTTATGATCAGAATGTATATCTAAGTGATTCACTACTGGGCCTAAAGCCCATTTGGTTTTCTGCTGTTAGCAATGGACGAAAACACTAAGGTGTTTTCGGACATTGGGGTGTTTTCGTGTGGGGCATTTGGGTTGGGGTGATTTCGAGTGGGGTGGTTGTTTGGCAAAGTTACATATTCATACACAGAACACGTATTAACATGATTCCATTTTGTTTTATATTAAATATACCAAACATGTTATCAACATACACACTTATAAGGCACACCAAGTATAACATATGAGTCACAGTACGATTTAACAGATTACAAACGTGTACAGTTGTGAACAACCAGTCGTGTAAATAAACAATCTAAACCATTAACGTGCAATTAATGCGAATATGGAATCTTAGAAACTCGAGTTGTCACATTATCCCCAACTCGAAAGAAATTTCGTCCCTAAATTTAGCACGTGGTTACTGAGGAAGCTAGTTGTATTGTGTAGCTTACTGGTTTTCCTGGGGTGTCACAGTGATGGTTAGCCACAATGCTAAGGGTATGGAGGGGACTGTAGGAGTTGAGAAGTGTTTGATCCAGTGTTCTCCTTGTAGGGCCAATAGTGTCAGTGATATATCTTGATGGCCAGTCCACAGAACCATGTGAAGAGACTTCCGTACATCGACTAAAATTCCTTGGAAAATCCCTGAGGATGGTACTGGCGGGAAGCTAATCTTCATAACCTCCTCAGTGTTGGTATCAAACCCAACAACAACATTTTTACCCACTACCCAGCATTCGCAGACGGTAAAGTACAAAGTGTGACCGCATATGGTACCGGGTGACCAATAGAATCTGCACATTTGGTATTCAGGGTTAGTTTCGAAGCCTATTCTTCACCAGCTTCCCAGCTGTCTAGAGTAGATATGGGCTGATAGCAGATCTGATGTTCAAGATTAATGCAGTAGTCTGTAGTCGTTAGATGAGCCATTGTATAAGCCAACGGTATCTGCTATATCTTTATTACAAGCCATGGCCAGCTGGGGTGGCCAAAAGCCTGTGTGCGCCAGTCGTGGGATTCCATAGGAGCAATTCATATGTATGCTGCAAGTATACACATAGGAGGCCGTCCAGATGTGACAAAACCATGACATCCCTTATTTCAGCTTGAAATGGGAGAGGAAGTATGGTCTGTGGGCCATAGTCAGCAATCTCAAAATCCATCGGGTGAACATGGCAATTGAGGTCACGAAGCAATAAGGTTCTTTGATTACTCGGGATCGATAAGCATGAACAGTGAGCCTTTTCAAAGTTGCGTGTTGATAATAGCGCACGCCATTCCTTGCAGACACTTTTAGATCGGGCGGCAGTCTTCGCTGGAACCCTTGTTAGTATGCCAAAAATTATCACTTCTACAGGTAAGTCAGGCATCGTGGGTAGGCTGCCTGTAAGTGCGCCTGCAAATGCAATCCATCCGTAGCGTTAAACAAATTTCTAGATACGGATACATGACACGCAAGCTGGCAAAACAGGCGTAAAATACAAGAGCTGGGTGAAACCTGACAGCTAAACGGAAGTCAAATGGCCGAAGTAACTTTGAATATATCACATGCTGGGCAATTTAAAGCATAGTAACAACCCATTTCTCCCACCAGGTATGCACCTAAATGTTTTACCGACCCTACCAAGTCGAACTAACCTTAAACGTTGTAGACGGTGCATGATTTTTAAAACATAGTCAGTGGTTGTATCTGAACCAAAAAGTACGGTTCAAATGGTTAATTTCGAAATGGGGTAATTTAACATATTCAACCCTACATTAGTAAAAACATAGTAGACGGTGCACGATTTTTAAAACATAGTTTGTGGTTTGTATCTGTACCAAACAGTACGGTTCAAACTGGTCAATATTGAACTGGGGTAATTTCACATATTCATCCCTACATTATATGAAACATGATATGAAAGTGCACGATCTTTATATATGTTATTGTTTTTTTTAAATAAGGTAGATTTCATTTTATCCATTTGGCATTTTACTTACGAAGTCGATTTCATAGTAGCTGAAAAGAAAAATATATTTATCCAAGTCTGAATAAAATTGACTTATCTATCCCTGATTCTATTATGCCTCTAAGTTATTGTTAAAGGTCTGGGCTTCAATTACTTTCTAAATGCACAGTGAATCAATTTATAAAAATGCACATTTTTTATAGTTTTGACCCACATAAATAAAAAGTTAGATGTCAACTGTTTTTTCTATACAAAACTAAATTTTCTTTAGTTCAAACAGGTGACTTTCAAGCTGGGCTAATTTCACGTATTCATCCCTAGTTTAGTAATATTTGAAATGCGTCTAAATTTGTAGATACCAAAAGGATTCCAATAAAGATCAGCCTATAAAATTTCCAATACATTTAAAGCCAACGTAATATCTTTCACAATGTAGGTAAATACATTGAAAACCAAATTTTGATAGGATACCAAAACATGACAATATTCGCACCTGAGATATGGGGATTCCGGTTACAAGGCTATGAAATTAAGGAGCCGTGGGGAGGACCTGCTTCACAATTGATGAAATTAAAAGTGATTGGAAGGGTTATGTACAAGAAAAATAAAAATTCAAACCTGAGTGTAGCCAAATCAAACTGCAAATGACTACCCAGTTCAATGATGGGTTCGATGTTAAATAATTGCAGGTATGAAACGTATGTGGTTATTGATTTCAGCTGGGAATTAAATTGGTGTATTGAATTAGGTATTGGGTTTCAATGTTTGGTTTGAATCATCAGTAACGAATGATGGAGGAAATACCAAAGAATTGAATTCCTTTGCGGCTGTAGAGATTCAATCATAAAGCCTAATTGAAGAGAACGATTGAGCTGAAGAAACTGATGATAACATTCGAAGGATTTCATATCTGAAAGGGGGATGTAAGGAGAGCAAGGCAGAATGGGAAGAAAAATGTAAAAATATAGGGTTTTGTTTGAGACTTTTAGTCTGTCATCTTAAAAAATTGGTGTTAAATTACTATCTTGTACATGTGAAATGCTTTATATAGATGTATAGATTAAGTGAAAGTTGAGAGATTTTATAGTAAATTAGTGCCTTGCAATTAAATCATCTTAACGCATATGAGGAATGACAAATGAGGTGATTCTTGTTATCTTGATACAAGCTCTTAAACATAATATATGTATGTGGCAATACACAATAATATCTTTTCACACTAATCAACTTTAGTCATTTCTTAACACCATATTATTGTAAAATCATGTGAAGATCGTTGATTGAACGGCAACAACCAAGTTCTCTAACTTTTCTTTGAACGTACAACAAAGCTTGGCTACCCAGGTACACCCATAGGCAAAAGATCACCCACGCCCGTGACCGTAGCCCAAAGGCCCATTGTGGTAATATCCCTGGAGCCTGGCTCGCGCATGACATTTTGTCACGAATGACACTCCAATCAGTGACCTCACTCAGAGAAAGTCATCAGGTACTGCTATAGCACTGCCCCTTTAGTACCAAGTTCTCTAACTACCACTACTTCTAGTACATGTGTACAATGAGTTTAAAACAAATAAATCGTAAGATTGATTAAAAGCTAGGGAATATATGTTGATTTAGAACATATTATGTGTATGAATTTTAGATGGATTAAAAGCTAGGGAAAATATGTTGATCTAGAACACATATTATGCACATGTGAGCATAACAAATAAAAGTTAGGGAAAATAAGTTTATTTAGAACATATTATGCACATGTGAGCATAACAAAAATACATGTCCACTTGTAAGTCCAAAGGAAGAATTATGCGAGATGCACATGTGGACTTAATTTGAATGCCCAACAAGTCTCTTAGATGTTATATTTGAAGGTTTTTGCGAGAAAAACAAATATATACCCACAACCATCTATGTTCAATATTTGTTGAGAGTTTTTTTAGTGGATATTAGTTCATTTGCGAAAGGTTTTAATTATTCATTTTTGAATTTGATTTAAAATTATTATTATTATACATATGAATTTAAAGAGGTGATGAATAGTGATTTCTAATTTTTTAAGTATTTGTTTTTTAAATTTTTAGTAGTATTTTAGTTATTATTTAATTTGATTTTTGGTAATAACTCGCGTTCGTTAATTAAAAAAATCCGCGTTTATGTTTACTTATTTTTTAGCATTCTAGGGACATTAGATCGGTATTAGTATTGTTCATTATAGTACCCAGGATACATGCACTAGGTATAGAAATGAACACGTGTTTTACATCGGCAAAAAATGATAAAAACAAACACCAGTAGAGGCACCGATGTTGTTCGAACGATATCAGTCGGTTATTGTCACGGTATTGGTACCGATCTTCATTTATCGTTGCAAATGGAGTTTTATAAATGAATAATTTTCAAAACCGAAAACCATAAAAATGAATACATGTATTTGTATCGATGTTGTATGGTAGGGTAGTGATACGGTGTTAGTTTATCGAAAGAAAAACAATAAAAATAAATACCGGTACGGAACCAATGTTGTATGTTTGGTTACGGATCGCTTCACTGCGGTAGCTACACGATATCCGTTATCAAACAAAGACCATAAAAATGAATAAATACCGGTACCAGTGTTGTTCGATTTGGTACGGTATGATAGCGATAAAGTATCGGTTTACGGAAGCAAAATCAATAAAAATAAATATTGGTACTAACACAGATGTTGTTCGGTAGGTTTCAGTTCAGTTTGGTACGATAGCGGCACAATATTTGTTTTCAATAAAATACATATCACAATGTTTAAAAAAACATAGATCGCAAACCAACCGAACTGATATCAGTTGAACAACATTGGTACCGGTATTGGTATTGATATTGATATTCGTTTTTATTGTTTTCGATCGATGTAAGGTTTACTTTTTCGATTAATATAGCGAGTTTCGGTACGTAACGAACCAAACAGATAACGATTGAATTTCCGCCACAAAGCGTGGGGCAATCTCACTATACATATGATTCAAAAGTCATGATGAACAGTGTTCTTCATTTGTTTTTAAATAAATTATATTCTATTTTTCAAGCATTTAATTATTTGTAATAGTATTTTTTAACACTCTAACTCGATTTGTACAATATTTTAATAAATGCGGATGATTGGTCCCATATTTTTTTAACATAGAACTTATACCGTTTGGGTTAACTGATAACCCAGACGACCCGACATAACGGACTATTACACTCAATCACAGTTTAAAAGCATTAAAGTTTTAAACTCGAAAACTTTGTTGTGCATGATCATGCTTCAACCTTTTCATAATCCTCTCCAAAGAGTTAGCAGTTTGATAGTGTTCGTTTCTTCGCATGCTTGGATATCCGTCCGGTTCCCACCTTTGCGAAAGCCTATCATAAACACCAAAAACAATTAGTGTTTAAGTTAAACAGTGAAACGCTTAGTAATCGAAACATATGAACGAAAACGTTAAACATATATATATATATATATATATATATATATTTCAGCCCCGTCACCCGGGCGGGTTAGGTTTTCACCCGGTCGTATCAGCTTAAGCATGACTTTTTCTCAGCACCCTTACCCGGCCGAGTCAGGTTTCCACCCGCCCGTGTCAGCTAAAAACGTGTTTTCTTTTCAAATCACTTTTTCGGTTCGAAGTTAGTTACCCAACCGACCCGTTAGTGTGACAACTGTGTTCTGTAATCGATGTACGATGTAAAACAATGATGATTATTAATAAAACGATGTACTTTGGTGTTATTATATGTGTTTTGGTGTTTCTATGTGTGTATTTGTGTTTGGGGATTTTTCAATTCGATTCGATTCCGATTGCAAGCTTTAAATCGCGCTATGGGAGGTTATACGCAAACTGGTGCGTAAACGCAGTCAGTATAACGCGACAAACACTCCGGAATAGTTACATAGGCTTAACATACCTTAAATAACCTCCACATAACTTAGAAATAATTTTTGAATGGTTTGGTGTGTCGAAATCAACTTTGTTCGATCGCAGGGACTATTTGTGTCAAACTGCGAAACTATGCCGATTTGAACTGTAACGAACATTCCGGAACATGACCATAAGTTAAACATACCCTAAATATCCTTTACATAGCTTATAAATAGGCTTTGAGGGGTTCGGTGTGCTAGAATAAACTTTTGGGTCATTCAGGGACTAAAGGCGTCAAAAAGTGCATAAGTTTGCATTTTTGCGCATAACTTATGTTTTGAATACATCCGGACATCCAAAAATTTATGTAAGCATTAAAATATTTTATTTTAGTGTTTGGCATGATAAAATTTCCATTTGTCGCTTAATTTGGATCGTTTTTGCGTTCGTTACGACTTCCGTCGTAATTAAGCGAATAACGCAACTGTACGACCAAACAAACCGACATCCGAGATGTTTTTGAGCATATTTTAAGTTCTCTATACTTTAACTTTATTTTAGATCCTTGAAATGGGGTTAACGGGGCTTAAAAGTGCCAAAAATCAAGTTTTACAAGTGCAGGGACCATTTTTTGAAATTTCTGGCAGATTCAATGAACCTAGTCCATTTTGAAGTATTGGTGGTTTTAACCCATGGTTTTGCAAAACCATGGGCTGGTATTCAATGAACATAGTCCATATTAGGGGCTCCCATGGTTTTAGAAAACCATGGGCACACATGTAAGGTCCAGATCAAAGCTCAGTTTTCGAGGAACGATCCTAACGGTTCAAGGAAATCTATAAATACCCCATGATCTCAACCCCAAAAACCCAGACCTTTGAAATCTGAATTTGTTCTCTAAGTTGATGTGTTCAAAACTTCATACCTGAGAATATTCGGATTCAAAACTTCCATTCTTGGACCCGTTGTAAGTGTTCTTTCGTTCTTTTCATTCGTTTTAGCGTTAAAGTCAAACTGCGTTTGACTTTCTGCATTGACCAGTTTATGGTCAATGTGAAGTTCGTTTGAACTTCATAACGTGAGCGTAATCACGATGGTTATAGTCCCTTGTGACTATACCTACTGATTACCACGTTATCTAGGCTCAGTGACGAGTCGTAGTTTCGGCCAAAATACGTATTCTTACGTATTTTGTAACCAAACTACTTGTGGGTATCAAAACCGTTTGTTTTGATACCAAACCTGTTTTCAAACCTTGTTAAACATGTTCTAACATGTTTAGCTCGTCACTTTTAGTTTTGTGCTTGTCTAGGGTCGTAAAGGTAAGCGATCTAAACAATCGCTTATACTTTCGAACCCGACCCGTTTGGTCGATCATTAGGATCCGACCAAACACATTAGGTGACCATAGTGTATAGGGAATAACCTTCCAAGGTTATACCTTATGGTCGCTTCGTTTAAGTAGTTTTATGATAGGTAGTTTATATGCCTTAGGTAAATTACCAAAAATGCCCTTTTAAGCCAAAATTCATTTTAAGCATATGTAACATAACCTTTGGTATCTAAACTGATTAGACAACAATATTAAACATGTTGAGGCATATTTTACTTATCATAGGACTAGTTAGGCGTTCCGAACGCGCTTTGCGCGTACGACGCGTTAAAGTAGCATAAGCTACCTTAATGGGTCGCGATGGGTCGAAAGCACTTAGGTTAGGTTTCATTTAGGATGTAGGCTTTGTTAAACCATATCACATGAGTTCCAACACTCATTTGGTTTACAAGACCTCATTCTGTCCGATCTTCCGATTTAGGCGTCTATTGTTTGACTAGTGATTCGATTACTAGGTGCTACTTGATTTCTCTGGTTTACTCGAGTTTGTTGAAGTACTATTGATTGAAGATACCTTGCACTACATGTGAGTACATAGTTCCCCTATTTTACTGTTTTCAATTGTTTTGGGGTGATTCATATGTATAAAAATTTTTCAAGGTTTAAACGATGATTTCAAAAACGAATGGAACGATTTATACTAAACTATTAACGATTTCGATAATGTGAACGAACTTGTTGGTTGTAGTTACATAACGAACGACATTCATTAGCATTGATCAAGCCGACCAGTATTAGGTTATGGTACCATAGGATATGACAAATCCCGTTATTGTACTATACCCATGGTTATGTGTGGGTGTTGTGGGTAACGACTGAATCTGCTGATTGTTAACTTACCCTTTGGAGGTTTGTTAATGCAAGAACGAGTTGAACGATGAACGAGTCACAAAGGTTTGAATGTTATTAACGAGACGACCATATATAAGTTTTTACAATTAAAACGATGATGATCTAAACGATTTAAACGAGTAAACAATTTGGAAACGATTTGGAAATGATTTGGAGACAATGTTAAACGATTTGGGTAACGATTGGTTTTTGGCTAGTGTTTAGATAACGGGACGGGGGTAATATGGTGAAAACATGGTAGATACGCCGCTGGTACTTCTTATATATAAGTGTTTTCAATATATTACATACCGTGGCGTTATTTAGTTCACTTGGGTAAACGATATTGAAACGATGTCACTCAAAAATGTTTTCGAAATAATATACAAGTTTTATTAACGAGTTTATACGAGATGTTTTACAAGATGGTTTTCTAAAACAAAAAGCTTTTGGGTTAAGAATCATGGCTATGAAATTTTATAAATTATAACCATCTTGATTTTGAGTTGGTTAATCATGTTGCAATGTTATACACTTTTAAAAACAAGGTTTTCGAGGTATTGCAATATAAGTAAACAAGCCATGATTCCGATACTCATATAAAACCTATGTACTCGCCAGCATTTCTTTGCTGACTTTGTTTTTACATATGTTTCAGGTGTTGTTGCTTGATTGACGTTCTAGGATGCATGCGTCACATAGGATCTGGACGAGGCCTTAGTGACATATAACTATGATAGAGGATATAAAACTTGTTTGTTCTATGTTAAGACAATGTTAATGTTTAATATTATCAATAAAACGAAACACTTTTTGTATCCACGGTTATGAAACGATAATTCTGTTACAACACTCCCCGACGTTTCCGCCATGCTTTGTTGTTTTACGTGGTCGGGGTGTGACAGAAGAGTTGGTATCAGAGCCAATGGTTATAGGGAATTAGGTTATTAGTAATACTTTGACCTAGACAATAACTTCTAGGACCCCAACGCAAGTTTATTTGCGTTTAGATTTTTAAAACAATTTCGTCACCTACCCTTAGGTGATAAACACAATTTTCAAACCCGCTTTGAAAACTAATCATCTGCTTTAGGATAATTGATTACTAGGTTTTGAACCCTCTATTATATGGTTTTGAACCCTTTAAGTTTTCAAAATCTCGTCAAAGTTTGGGTCTAAATAATGTGAACACGTGCAAACTGGAAGAGTGAATGCCTGTACCCTGGGTTTTCTGTCTAAGGCTAGAGTGTTCGTACAAATCCACATAATCGGACCAGTCACTCTTACCTGGGAACTCTTGGGGTGAGTGTTCACTTATAGGCGAGCATGTCTTCGCGATACATTATTTTTGACCTATTTACTTTGATTAGTCTCTGCGTGTCATTTGTTTGTTCGAGGTAACGAACAAATGATCGCCTCTCTTATCGATACCTCTTTTGCTTTTCCTAATTATCAACCTCACTCGTCTCTCATATTTCCTTGTTAGACAATGCCTCCTCGACGTGAAGCACAATCTTTCACTATTGAAGAAATCGCAGCCCTGGTCTCTCAGCAAGTGGCTGCTGTGCTTCCCGGTGTTGTGACCCAAGTCCACGAGATATACAACAACAACAACAATAACAACAACAACAATGCGCCGTGTAACTTCAAGAGCTTCAATACTGCGAAGCCGCTTAAGTTTTCTGGGTCGCAAGGAGCAACTGCGCTCCTGCAGTGGTTTGAGAGTATCGAGAGCACATTCAGACATGTGCAGTGTCTGAATGCGCGTAAGGTTGAATTTGCTTCGAGCGTGTTTGAGAAGCGAGCGCTTACCTGGTGGAATGGTATTATGTGCGACAGGGGTGCCGAAATGGCGTTGGCACAAACATGGGAAGAGCTTCGGGCTCTCATGATGAAGGAGTTTTATCCCCGTCATGAAGTTCGGGCTTTGGAGCGAGAGTTTGATGATTTAAAGCAAGATGGGGCTGAACACCGTGCGTACACGGATCGTTTTGAAGAACTCAGTCTATTGTGTCCCACCATGGTTACCCCTCTGG
>JARYGA010041075.1:0-21006 GCA_030545235.1 Helianthus tuberosus | reverse complement strand
AACTTCATTCAAACAAAGTAAGCATTGCGTTTTATGAAAGAAATAAAACTGGCAATTGCGTTTTATAAAACTTCATTCAATCAAACTTCAAAATACTTCATTATACGAATATTATTTCTATAATACAGAAAAATTGCGCTTTATATATCTTACCAGCATTCGAATAGTACAGAAAAATCTTGGAGTTTTGTTGTCTTTTGATCTTCTTTTTTCTTCTTCATTCAAAATATATGTCCAACAATTGATTACTTCTCCGGTGATTTCCAATCCTGGCCTCATTGTTTCAGCAACATATCTATATAGAAATACATGATCTTTAATTTCAAAGAGAGTGTCCCTACAAAAAATAATAATAATTAAATTATAATATTTTGATTTTTGTTTTGTGTTAGTGTATATAAATGATTTTTTACATCATTTCTCCTTCTGGATGGAAAGCATATCCCGATATGTTGTTTTCATGTGCTGTTCTTGCTTCCTTCATTGCTACTTGTCTTAGATAGTATGGTGAACAAAATACTTCTGGTACATTTTTCTGTCGATCTGGTCGTACCATCCTTGTGATTATTTCTTCTGTTTTGGTTATATCACTTGTTGGTTGTTCTTGATGAACTGATTTTGCAGGTGTTTTATACGGATCTTCTTGTGGGTTGAGGAATGATGTGTTTTGAATTAGATCACTGATTTCCTTTTCAGCATCCTGTTCTTCAATTCTATCAAATATTGTTTGTATTCTAGTAATTTGAACTTCTTTTTCGATTGTTTTATTTTCAGATTCCGCTTGAATTTCGGTTTGTGCAGCGTGGCGAGTAGCATCAACTTCAACTTCATTTTCATCAACATTTGAAGACAACTGAGAAATTTTCAAATCAAAGGATGGTACCTCATCATCTAGAATTTTCTTTTGATTTGATTTTTTTTCTTCTTCATCTGTCTTTTTGATTATCTCCAACATTAATGATGGAGTTTCTTCGCTAAATGATGATTGTTCCATTGAAGGTTTTTCAATGTGTGTTTGCAGAATAGATGCAGGTTCATTGTCACTGATTTTTTCTGGATTGGAGGACTGGACTACAGCTGTGTTATCCTCATTGCGTTTTGCATCATGATCATTGCGTTTTACAATCAATGGAGTTGAAATGATTTGATTTTCGGTGTCTTCATTTTGGCTCAAATTTAGAAATCTTGATGGTGTTTCCATCAGAGTTGAATCAATATTAACTTTCTTGTGCTTTTTAGCTTGATGGTTGAATTTTTCAATCAATGACGCCCATTCGTTTATTTTGTTATGAACAGCTTCACTGTTTGGATATTCTTCAACGATCTCATCTATGCGTGATTGGATGCTTTCGAAAATTTCTTCAAACCCTTTAAAATGATCATCCAAGGCAGTCACAAGATATTCTTCATGTGATTTTTTATCTTCAATGTTCTTCATATTTTCATCGCCACTTTTTGTTGAATGAATGTCAGAAAGACCTTCACTTTGATTTTGTGATGGCATGAAATTACGCAGTCGGCATTGACTCTCTACCCACAGTTTATCTTTATTTCCTATTGATGGTTTAATGAAGAATTGCCCCCCATGATCCTCCACTTTCTGTATGTGTTTTCTCAGTTTCATTGGTTTTAAGTGGGCTGTTTTGAACACTCTCTTGATTCTCTTGTTCAATCCAGTCTGTTGCAGCTTTAAGTAAGGTGTTTCCATCTTTTATATTGATGTTTGGGTGTTCTTCAGCATCTTCTTCATCTTTTTCTTCAGATTCATCTTGAAAAATTTCTTCGTTTTCATTCTCGGATTCAGATGGATAAACATAAAATTCATCCTCCTCCTCCTCCTCCTCATCTTTCTTTTTTTTGTTTATTCTTTCTGACTTTTTTCTCTTTTTTCTTTTTATCCATTACAAGACATCTCCCCTCATTTTGCGCAGCAATTTCCAATTCATCTTCAAATTCTTGTAATGTTGTAGAGTCTATTTTATCAAGAGAGAACTCTTCAGTGTTTTCAGCATCGTCAAATCCTTGTTTTTTGTAAGCATATAGTATCTGTATGAATCATTGCGTTTTAGAAAAATAATCAATTCAAATTTTGTTGCGTTTTAAAATATAAATCATTGTAAACAACTTACACAACTAATTTTTTGTAACTTTAAATACATTGCGTTTTACAAAAACACTGTGTTTTACACAAGCATTGCGTTTTAATAAAGCATAGTTTTAAACAAACAAACAAATAATATAAACAAGTCATTGCATTTTGTAACTTTATATACATTGCGTTTTAAACAAACATATTTTAAACAAAGAGTATAAACAAGCAGCCTAAACAAGCATTCAGCAAATATGTAGAAATAATGAAAGATCAGATTTCATACCGCTAACAATGCAATAGGTCCATTGAAGAGCTTGTCATTTCCAGGCCATTGTCTTCTTGTTCACCTTAAAACAGTCAGAATATATTCACACCAATTAAAATCCTGTGTTTTTTTGTCACTTTTCATTGATGGCAAGAATCTTTGATTAACGTTACTACTTTGCATTGCCTCTGCCATGACCGTAAAAAATATAACCAAGAAGTTTTGTTTGAACAGTCTTCCAAGCTCATTTCTTGATTTTAAATATTTAATCAAGTTGGCCGCATACATTCTCTTCAAAATATCTTGGCTGAATTGACCGCGCCAGAATTTAATTATAAGATCGGTTTCATTTGGCCTCAATTTTTCCTCAATCTCTGTTTTTCCATTTGGTATTTGAAATACCTTTTGGATCAATTCAGCTGTGATCTTAATCTTCTCATCTCCTGTATTTATCTGATCATTTTCAGCATCAAAGTTTTTTACCAGCCAATATTCGAATTTGCGTGGAACTGAATGTAGCTTGAATGATAGTATGCTCTCAAACCCTATTTCTCTAACAAATTTCCTTTGCTCTTTTGACAAACTTTCAATATAATCTTTTAGATTATTGACTGCACATCTTATGTTTATTTTTTTCCGTCGTAATCATAATATGGTTGTGGTTCTGGTTGTTCTTCTGTTTAATCTTTCCTCAATGATCTTTTTGGTTTTGATTCTGCCTTTTCCTTCTTTTGATTTTTTGTCTGTTTCAGTCTTGGTGGTGGATCAACAAAATCATCATCTGATACATTGAAGTGTTTTAGAAACATATATTTTTTTCATGAAATTTGTTAAATGCGTTTTATGTTACCTGAATTTACTTGTTGTTGTTTGAAAGTATGCAGAACTATAGCTCGACTAGAATTTTCATCCTTTGGATCAGAAACTGTATCTTCTGAAGATTCTATCACCACTTTCTTTCTTCTCCTTTTTTGTTTTTCCTCTTGTTTTTTAACTTTAAACAGAATAATGAAACAATGTCAATTAACAAATTTATGATAAAAAGCATTAGCTAACACTATAAAGATAAAAAGCAGTAATTCATAGTTTTAAGATAAAACGCAATACTTTACATCATATTATTTAACACACCAAATTAACATTACATAATCTCATTTTGTTTTTTATGATAATTTAATATAAAACGCATTAGTCAAGTAAAAAAAAGCATTTGATAGTATTATGATAAAACCCAATAGTTAACAACACATGTTTCTCAGCAAATTCAAAGATAAAACGCAATGATTCATACAGATACTATATCATAAATTCGATTACAATTATCATAATAATAATCTCTTTGTTTCTTCAAATTTATTAAGATAATACGCATTAGTTCACAATATATAAATCCCATAAAAAGCATTAGCACCCTAGGTCATAGTTTTAACATAAAACGCAATGTAGTCTCTAATAACAAAAATGTTAACATAGGGATAAGATATCACTCATTAACAATTTTAGGGAAGGGATATGATATATTAGGTCTATTGCACTTCATAAAACGTAACTTGAATTCAGTTAAAAAGATAAAATACATAAAATTACCATTGTCTGAAATCTCTTTGCGTTTTCTACTACTTTGTTGTTTCATTGTTGATTTTCGGCTAATATTTACTTGTCGTTCTATTTTCTCTTCAGCTGATGATGTTTTTGGCTTCTTAGATGATTTAGGGTTTTCAGATACGGATTTCTTTTGAGTAACTCGAATGTAAACCTTCAAATTATCTCTCGACGACGCCATGAACTTCAATGGAGTATGATTTTCTCAAATTTCTGTATGTGTAATGGAAGTGTAAAACGTAATGCAGTTTTTTTCGAAGCGTTTCTGTGTATATTCAACGGCAGTTATTTTGGATTTTGACGATAATACCCTTGAAAGCCCGTAGAGCGTGTTTAAATGACAGTTTTTAATTTGATTTTGATCTAGACCGTAGATTGTGCAATTGGATGGTTATGATTACTTCCTATGCTTCCTAGCGAAATAAACTTCCTATTATATCTCCACCCATAATAAATAAACATTTTAAAATTGAGGGAATAGTGCCAGGCAAGCTGCCTGACACTTCCCTATTGGACCAACCTATTTTTAATTTAATTTTATTCCCAGCTTAAAATTACGGTTTCATCCTTTGTTTAAAATTACGTTTTTGCCCCTATTTTAAAATAAAATTATACTTTTGCGCTGGCTCAAAATTTACGTTTTTGCCCTCAGTTCAAAAACTCATTTCTAATTCTACTCCCAGTTTAAATTTACGGTTTCGCCATCCGTCTAAAATTACGCTTTTGCCCCCCGTGCAAAATAAAAATATGCTTTTGCCCCTAGCTAAAAATTACGATTTTACCCCCATCTCAAAACTACGTTTTTACCTACAGTTCAAAATAAAATTATGTTTTTCCCCATAGCTCAAAATTATGATTTTGCCCTCAGTTTAAAATTATGATTTTGCTCCCATTTCAAAAATTACGATTTCTCCCCCAGTTAAAAATTATGATCTTGCCATCGTTTTACTTTTTTTTTTTCAAAACTATAGTACCGTTTTATTTTGATTGGGTGACTCAGTGTAACTTTTATTGTGTCAAGCAGATGTCTAACACTCGCTCATTGGTCTTGACAAATTAGTATTTTACCCCAGCTAAAAATTACAGAACTGTTATTGTTTTATTTTTTTTTAGCAAAACTATGGTAGTGTTTTCGTTTAATTGGTTGTCTCGATGTATTTTTTTAGATCGTGTTATAAGTAGTATGTATAAGTAACCTAAATACATGCATACATGTTATGAAACTAAGAATATTTGATTTAACGCCCTGCAACACTGGCGGGCATAGGTACAATTTTTATTCGTCCAGGCATGCCTGGTACATGCTCATTTGTTCTGAAAAATTACAATTTTGCTCCCAGTTTAAAATTATAGTCTTTCTATCGTTTTAGTTTTTTTTTAAGTAAAAGTATGGTAGTGTTTTTGTTTTAATTGGTTGACTCGATGTAATTTTTTTAGAAATCGTGTTATGAGCAGCATGTAAAAGTAACCGAAACACAGACATACATGTTATGAGAGAGAAATATTCGGTTTATTGCCCCGCAACACGGGCGGGGCAAAAACTAGTTAATTACATAAATCTCATTGTGGTTTGACTTAGCCGCATCTTTAACGTCTAAAATTAAAATGTTAAATTAATTTGATTATGTGATTTTCATGTTGTAACAAGTTTAGGTTTCAACACTAACATAATTATTATCCGTTTTATTTTAAAGTTTAAACTTAATAGGATGAAAAAGATAATAAGCATGTTATTCCATCTCATATACTAATCTAGTCTATACTATATAATAAAAGAAGCCAGTTTGAGGACACTTGTCATTCATAGAGGGCATCAATAATTTCGTTTTCCCGTCTAATAAACATTAATTAATATTAAAATATAGAGGATTTGATGGATAAATTTTAAATTTCAAAATCAATTTACAACTAAGAATATATTTAAATATTTCAAATCCTAATATATAATTTTCGGATTTAACTTTGCATTGAAATTATAAAAAAAAAAGAAGAAGATTCGATAGATAAAATTTAAAATTTTATATATATTGTTTACGAACTAGCATGAATAGTAATTTTAATTTAAAACAATATGTAGCGTTTTAATATTTTATTATATCAATATATTATTTTATATAATTACTTTTAATTTTTAACATATTTTCCGATTTTCCTTTTATTATTATATTTACTTTTAGCTTCTAAGGTATTTTCATTTTTTTCTTTTCTAAAACCATATTTCCTTTATCATTTATTTTTGTTTTAATAATTCTTTTCTCTTTTTTTTAATTCATCTTTGCTTTCTCAATTAGTTTGAATTGCTTTAATAACTTATGTTTGTTATTTTTTAAGCTTAAGTCCGTAGTTTTGTTTAATTTTTACCCTCGATCGGTAAAAGTTTTAGTAAAAACGAATTTATATTCCAAAAAAAGTATTTATTTGGTATCGTAATATGGTACGACGATATCATCTGAACCGATTCTAACGGTTAGGCTTTCTAAACAACATGCTACATTTTCAAATAACGTTATCATTTGCTTCGTTTCGCGGCAACGCGCGACCTGAAAAAAACCTAGTTTAAATTAATTCATAACTAAAAAGAGATTTATATATTATATTAGAAATTTATCTTGAATGAAAATAAAATTCTAATCTATAATTTCCGAATTAGTTTTGATATGAAATTATTAAAAAAAAAACCTATAAAATTGGTATCCATTTAACCTATTAAATGTTTTTTTAGAACCAACCTAAATGTTTGAAAGTTTGTGAATCATAGTCGTAACTTTTCATTTTTCATTATTATATGTAATTTTTGTATAATAATTATTATCATACATAATATATACTTGTAGATAGACGAATGTTGTGTCATTTTTTCCCTATAATAATTATTCACGTTTAATTTCCGCACATACAACCTTTTGACATTCTACAAAATTTGTATCGTATTTGGTTTGCATATTACTCTATATTACGTATATTTAGACCATATTATAAACATATTTATTTCATATTGTAATTGTGATTCAGCCTGTGTATAAAGTTTAAACTTAATAGGCTGAAAAAGATAATAAGCATGTTATTCCATCTCATATACTAATCTAGTGATATATGAGTAAATTCATCTATGATGAAGGGTGTGTTTGGGATTACTTTTTCAACCTAATTTTTTTATTATTGTGTTTTAAAATCGCAAAAATCTATTTTGAGTGTTTGGTAAAAAATTAATAAAAACCGATTTTTTACGTTTTGTAGAGATCAAAACGTGATAAACCAAAAGTAGGTCACCCCTTACTGCAGGAAAACGTGATAATCCAAAAACTGATTTTTTTGTCATTTCACTTATTTATTTTTTTAAATATATATATTTGCCAAACACTAAAATAGTTGATTATCTGACTATTGTGATATCAAAAAACATAATCAAATCCAAACATTATCTTTCTGCAGCACTTTTTATTGCAGCTAATTATCTGATTCTGATTATTCAAAACACATACTCTATTTTCAAAACTCAACCCCAAAAACCCTCGAAGTCTTTATAACGAAAAATTTAGTTTAGCCTATATAATTCTTTTATCGAAGATGTTTTTAGTATTTATATAATCTTAAATAAGAAGGTCGGTGGCTTCATATCACAACCACCGCCTTCTTTTATATATAAGAAAGCTTGGCGTTATTTTGAACAAAAACTTTATGTGGCCTAGTGGTTGGCCGTGAGAAGTATGAGCAGGAGGTCATCTTTTTGAATCATGTCTTAGTCATTTTTTTAGGTCAGTAGTGGTCTTTCTTTCTTTCTTTTATTATTGTGATACTAACTCCCATAACTTTCCAAGTTTGGTAAATCATTGTTCTTTCCTTCCTTCTTTCTTTTATTATTGTTACAACTAACCCCCTTAACTTCTCAAAAATTGTATTAATTCATTTAAATCCAAAACATTAACATAAATATCTTTCTTTACGTATGGATCCGTTCATACGTGATTTTTTAAAATTAATAAAATAAATTATTATTTAACTTTAATTTTTATTTTATATTTGGGTTTCATGTTTTATATTTTCTTATTATTTAACTAATATTTTTTTAGATATTTTTATCAATATTTTTTACGCCAAAATTCCATCTAACTTTACACTTACAAGTTATGCGTGTTTTTTTAATAATTTAACAAAATAACTTTGTAATTGATGAATATAATGCTTCTTAATACGAAAAAAACATCAATGTTTAAAAACTAATGCACCAAACACGTATCGATTCGGTTGTTGTAGCGAATTATGGTACTGTACCAGTACCTTACCAGTCCCGTAACAAACTGAATTAATATCGATTAAGTTCTCACCGCGTCACTTGCTACAAGACATAGGTTAAATAACTTGTATAAACTTAAAAATCTTAGTCGGTGAGCCATGGTCTTAGCTTTTCTTTTTTGACCCTCAAGTTTAAAAACTTTACATATTCAACCCCAACCTTTTAGTAACTGACACATTGACCCTTGATTTATTTCTACTTAATAACTTCACATCTCATCTTATCCAACACTTCAATTTTTTTGTTTAAATTACTTTTACGACTTTACACCCCACTTCAATTTTTTGTTTAAATTACTTTTACGACTTTACACCATAGTGTGCGAGACCTTATACTCTATTTATCTATGCCTAACCATGTTAATGTTACTAACGTAATATGAGTAACAAAGATAAAAACACGTCATGTCACACATGGGGACCACACTTTAATGTGATCATCGTATCACATGTAACGAAGTCAGAATCGTGATGTTGTCGTCGCAACGCGCGACACATGTAAACATTTAGTTTATAGGAAAAAAAATATTTAACACGTGTGCCAAATATGGTGATTTTCATGAGATTTAATTTTTATACGTATATATACTAGTAAATTGCCTCATGCGTTGGCACGGTGTTCTGGAAAAAAAAACTACGTCAAAACATAAACCAATTAAAAGTGTACATAAAAATAAGCATGAAAACGTATTATATTTGACCCGACTCATTTCCGGAAAAAAAAATTTATGTCAAAACGTAGGCAAACTGAAAACGTATATAATGATAAGCATAAGAACATATTATATTTGACCCGACTAATTTTCGTGAAAATTTTTACGTCGAAACGTAAATCAACTTGAATTTATACCCACTTGTGCATAAAAACAAACACGTATAACTCGATCACAAAGTCTTTAAAAGAGTTAACTTTTGTTTTGCTCCCTATGGTTTGGTCATTTTAACGGTTTTGCTCCAATAGTTTAAAAATAGCCATTTCCTCCCTGATCTTTCGAGTTTGTCGCCAGTTTGCTCCCTGGCTCTAACTCAGTTAAAACGTTCAATTAAAAATAGGGATATTTCAGTAGTTTACTCCCTGGCTCTAACTCAATTAAAATGTTTAGTTAAAAGTCGCGGTAGTCGTGGTCGGCATGTGGTAGTTGCAGGTGGTGGTGGATGGTTGTGGCCGGTAGAAAGAGTGGTTGAAAAGATGGGGGATCAGAAAAAAATTACTTATATACATGTAAATAAACAAGTTATATGTTTATTTAGGGGAAAAGACTTACATGCCCTTACTTTTATCTAAAAAATTACCAAAATACCATTCTAGTTAATGGATTTTTTTGGATGGAGTTAGAGGCGGAGAGCAAAATGACGATAAGTTAGAAAAATCAGGGAGGAAAATGGCTATTTTTAAATTATTGGGGCAAAACCGTTAAAATGACCAAACACAGGTAGCAAAATGGAAGTCAACTCTCTTTAAAAAGTTAATTGGTTTTAAGTGTTAATATTGAAAGTTGAAGGGTAAAAGTATAAAAAGTATAAAAAGTACAAAAAGACAAAAGCAAAAAGACAAAAAAGTAAAATAAAAACCTCAAGTCAGTATTCACCCAAGTTGGTAATTCTATTATATATAATACAATATATATAATTAGGAGTAAATTACAAGTTTTGTCCTTTATGTTTGTACCGAATTGCAGACGGTGTCCTTTACCTTTAAATTTGACGGTTTTGTTCTTAATGTTTCAAAATCTTGCATGTTATGTCCTTTAGGCTAAACCCAATTAGATTTTTTGGTTAAGTATGGTCATGTGCCTTGCACATGAGGGTATTCTTGTCATTTTACCTCCCTATGGGCTATTTTGTAAAGAACTATTATTCAGGGGTTATTTTATACAAAACTAAAAAATAAAAACTCTTTTATCATATCTCTCTCTCTCTCTCACACACACACAAACACACTCCCAGCCACAACCTCACTCACCGCACAACCACCATCCACCCCACCTACCACCACCACCACTGTTCACCATCTCCACCACCATTCAACAACAACACTAGAGGAAACCTAACCCAACCCATCAACCATCTTAAGCCGTTTGATCCACCGGCAGAAGTCGCCGGAATGTAGTTTTTGTTTAACTTTTTTCATTTTAGAGCATATGAAACCCTAAAGTTTAGAAAAAAAAATGATAATATGATAATATAAGAAAGTGTTAGGATTAATTACAAAAAGTTTAAGAGCAGCCTGATAATGTTTTTGATGCACTGATAATGTTAATGTTACATCTTTGTTCCAATTGTATGTATACTTGAACATGGAATGTTAATTTCTGCAATTTTAAGTTCTGTTAGTGTTAGAATTTGATTATTAGAATTGATGATGATGGTGTGAATGGATTGGTTATTGTTGTACTTTGTGCATTTGATGTTGTACTTTGGGTAAATTTAGTTTCCAAATGTGCAGACAAGTGTAGGAGAATGGCGATAACATTTTGCCGCAACTGTATAGATTAGACGGCTTGTGATAATATTGTGCAGACAAGTGTAACCGATTCCTGAAATTAACAGGGTTAGGTTTCCTCTGGTGTTGTTGTTGAATGGTGGTGGAGATGGTGAACAGTGGTCGTGGCAGGTGGGGTGGATGGTGGTTGTGCGATGAGTCAGGTTGTGACTGGGAGTGTGTTTGTGTGTGTGTGAGAGAGAGATGATAAAAAGAGTTTTTAATTTTTTAGTTTTGTACAAAATAGCCCTTGAATAAGAGTTCTTTACAAAATAGCCCATAGGGAGGTAAAATGACAAGAATATCCTCATGTGCAAGGCACATGACCATACTTAACCAACAAATCTAACTGGATTTAGCCTAAAGGACATTACGTGCATGATTTTAAAACATTAAGGACAAAACTCGTCAAATTTAAAAGTAAAGGACACTGCCTGCAATTTGGTACAAACATAAAGGACAAAACTTGTAATTTACTCTATAATTAGTAAAATTACCCGCGTGTTGCGACGGGAATTCGGTCGACGTCGATCCTAAAAAAGAAAGAGTCAAAATTAGTCAAATTTACTGGTCGGATAGAAAATGGGAAAAGTAAAAAAAGTTAAAGATTTTTAAAAAAGAGAAAGTCAACGATAAAAAAAGTCAAAAAAGAAAGTCAAAGGTGGTAGGAAAAAAACAGATAAAGGTGATCAAAGTTGCTATTTACAAAATAGGGTCAGGATATACTAGGAAGTTTATTTGGGTAGGAAAACTAGGAAGTAATCTTGACCATCAATAAATAATCAATGACTGAGATTAAATGGGTGAAATTGAACAAAAAAAAGAGGCGCATGAGTTAGTTTGAAGGTATTTTAGTCCATCCAAGTCAATAGTTTCTCTCTCCTCCAATTCCCCATCGTTTTTAAAAAATTAATAACTTTTTCATACGACTATATTTTTTTTATAAAAATTGCACCATAAAAATGAGCGTTTTTTTATCTTTAAAACGAGCACACTATTGCTATACTTTTGAATATTCTTTTTTCCGAAAAACCAGATGCGTAAAACGCAATGGATAGAACAACACACTATAACCCAGGTTCTAAAATCAATCGGGTTTCATATGGTCGTGTTTATGTTTTAACATGGCCATGCCTCTATTCTAACATGATCATATTTATGTTTTAGCATGATCATGTTCTTTGCACTCAAATTCTGAAAACGTACACTTCCAGGTCTAAAACGCAATGGGTTTTACATGGTGATGTTTCTGTTTTAACATGGCCATGCCTTTATTTTAACATGATCATGCCTCTGTTCCAACATCCAAGTTCTAAAACGCAATGGGTTTTAACATGATCACGTTTATGTTTTAACATGGTCATGTCTTTGTCCCAACATGATCATGCTTCCCTTTTAACATGATCATGTTCTTTGATGTTCTTGTACACTCCAAATCTAAAACGCAATGAAACCCAAAATCAAGATTTTACAGTAAAGATTCTAAAAAGCAATGGAGTTTTAACATGACCATGTTAATGTTTTAACATGGTCATGCTTTTGTTCCAACATGACACTGCTTCTATTTTAGCATGATCATGTTCTTTGCTTGTAAAACACAATGAAACCAAAAATCAATATTTTGCACTATAGGTTCTAAAAAGCAATGGAGTTTTAACATGGCCATGTTAATGTTAATATTAATGTTTTAACATGGTCATGCTTTTGTTCCAACATGACCATGCTTCTATTTTAGCATGATCATGTTCTTTACACTCCAGGTTGTAAGACACAATGAAACCCAAAATCAATATTTTGCACTGCAGGTTCTAAAAAGCAATGTAGTTTTAACATGGATATGCCTTGGTTCCAACATGATCGTGTCTCTATCTTAGCATGCTCATGTTCTTTGCACTGCAGGCTCTAAAACGCAATGGGTTTTAACATGGTTATGCTTTTGTTCCAATATGATCATGCTTCTACTTTAGCATGGTCATGTCTCTGCTTTAACATCTAGAAGAACAAAAATGAAAAGAACTCTAACTAAAACATAATGAGGTGAAAAACGCAATTGGGGAACCTAAAACGCAATGAAAATAAAAAAATAACACAACTTACAAAAGAACTCCAATTAACGACAGTGGATGGAGAAAGAACTCCGATACACCGTGGGGAAACTTGTTGAGGTGGCGGTGGGTGGTGGAGCGATGGCGGTGGATGGTGGTTTCAGATCTGAAAAACCCAACAGGTGGTTGAAGGTGGTGGTGGTTTCAGATCTAGTTTCCGGTAAGATGATGGCAATCGTAGGTGGTGGTGGAGGTGGTGGTGTTGGTTGTGATGTGGTAGTTTATGGTTTTGAAAATTGTGGATTTGAGTATACGGGGAAGAGAAATGAATTGCAGATGCTGGGTTTTTTTTTTAAGATGGTGAGTTTTGACTAAAATGTCTCTCTTATGTCGTGATGCCTTCCTCCAATCTGTTCCAGATGATGAAAATTCATTGAAACTGATTTAACCATCCTGAGAACAATGTTTGACCAACCATCGAAGTCAACAAATTGTTACGGATAAGTCAAATCTGGTTAAAAGTACCTACGTTGACCCGTCATCCAACCCATCTGACCCATCCATTTTGCCACCACTAGTGAGATTCAAATAACATACCTTGACGACTGTATCAACTTCTTTGTTTCATGCTTTCATTGAGTACTCGCATGTCTGCATGACCAGGTTCATACAGCACTTGTTCTAGCTCATCAAGCTCAATATAACCGCTTCCATCTTCATAAAAAAAAAAAACATAAACGCTTTGTGTAGATGCTCATCTGCAAATGAATTGTCACTGCCACAAAGTACAAACTCTCCACACTCGGGTACACTGTACGCCATTGCCATCAACATCAGCCTAATGAATGAACAAATGGTAGAATTTTAGCATTCACAATCTTTTAGCATCACCACATCCATGAGCAGTCAGATCTCAGTTAAGACAATTGTGAACCGACTTTCTTTAATACTTCATCAAATGTAACTTTCCCATCACCATCAATGTAAACATATCTTTAATCACTTCTACTTCTTTAGTAGACAAGTGCTCTGCAATAACCTACATTATCCAACCAACACAACATGAACCTGTCACTCTCAAATATAAGAATCGAATATGGAACTATTGAGTTCTAAATAGAAATAACGCGCAAACAAAATGATCATGCTTACTCTCAATGCTTTCTTTTTTTAAACGAATGTCTCTTATCACTCCAACTTGAGTGTTTACATCAACCTGTAATATCAAAAATCAATTAACAGTTCCATTATTCTAACACCACCCTTAATCAGCCATGTTAAGATAAGAAACTCACACATGTCGTCTCAGGGTCCTCACCAAGAGCTCGGGGGGATTGCCGTGGATCCCTACCCAACTACCATTAACAAGGATTTTTGTAGATTGAGGTATAGCAGCAGGTGATATTTCCTACAATAGAATCCGATAGCAAGCGAGTACTTAAGGCCGCTAGTAATTATTTTCGCCTTTAATTTCAAGTTACAATGTTTCCCGGTATTAACACTCTACCTCATCCAGAAAACTTCATTAGGCACTAATAATAACATTTGTTCCGGAAGAAAGGTCGATTAAGGGAGGAAATTATGAACCTTCTGAGCATAGTACCTCCATCTCGTGTGAGCTTCCTGAATAACTGGATCATTCATCAGAAATCAAGTTCTTATAAGAAATAAAAAGATAAAAACATTCAACTCATAAAATGTTCTATGAAAACGGACCATATGTATGAAATAATACAAATCCTTTTATGATATGGTAAGACAACGCAAAAAATGGTATGAAATAATAAAATATCGCGAAATGGTTAAAAGGGTCATTTGGTACATGGTCAAGTTGGGCTAGGTTGACCCACCAATACCTTTTCATCCGTTTTTTCTATTCGTTCAATAAATAAATTTAATGTACCGAAAGCACATTATTACAATGATATATGAATTTTCAAAATGTACCAAAAGCACGTTATTACAATGACAAATGAATTTTCAATAAAGCAGTTTATGAGGTCTATGCATTAAAAATAGATGCACTCAACAACTTTTGACAGCCCAATCGAGTTACCTTTTAAGCTAAATTTTCTTTTATTTACCCATTTGACCCATTAACATAACCAAATTGACAAGTTCATATTTCATAACTAAATGGGTCAAAATAAACGCCTCTGGACACAATAAAGTTTTCATTTTTTGCTTAATAATTTATTAACGGGAAAATTACAAAAATGTCGGTTGACCGAAGATGTTTTCAAATTTGTCACGCTCCTGCGTCCTTGGAGCGGCACATTATGCGCGGGATGCGTCCTTAGAGCAAAACCCAATAAAAAATGGACACGTGGCTACGGGATGCGTCCTTCAAGCACGGGATGCGTCCTTCAAGTTTTTGAAGCGTCTGGCGAGATTTCCGGCGAGTTGCAGATTTCCGACGAGTTTTCCGGCGAGTTATTTTCCACAATTCTCCCAAAAGCTAAAGTCCAACCCGTTTGAAGAAAATGTTGCCAACAATAGGCGTAACGCTAGAGCTGTTTGACCACTTGCTATGTCAAACAAAGCTTGTTAATTTGGTTTCTAGCGAATAAAAAATAAGCTGCAAATCAAAGGATAAATGCTTGGATGGTTACCAAGATTGATGTTGCGACCAACAGCCCCGAAGAGCCCGGAACCAGATAATGAAAACGGGTTGGACTTTAGCTTTGGTCCGGCCTCGGTATCATCAGAAGGAGATCACCGACCTCAAGAGATAGAGTTGGTGGTGGTTGTTGAGTATTGGTTCGGGCCAGACGTGATGATGATTTGGTTCGGCTTTCAGGGGCTGATCGTTCGGTGGTGATGGTGTAGGGTGGTGATGGTGGTGTATACATTGATTTTGGGAGAATTGTGGAAAATAACACGCCGGAAAACTCGTCGGAAACCTGCAACTCGCCGGAAACCTCGCCGGACGCTTCAGAAACTTGAAGGACGCATACCGTGCTTGAAGGACGCATCTTGTGCTTGAAGGACGCATCCCGTGCTTGAAGGACGCATCCCGTGGCCACGTGTCCATTTTTTATTGGGTTTTGCTCTAAGGACGCATCCCGTGCTTGAAGGACGCATCCCGCGCATAATGTACCGCTCCAAGGACGCAGGAGCGTGACAAATTTGAAAACATGTTTGGTCAACCGACATTTTCGTAATTTTCCCTTTATTAATTATATCACTTTTTCTTTTTATATATTGTTATTGTTAAAAATAGAAAAACAGACGAAAAAGGTATTTAGATCCAACAAATTTACCCAATCTAGCATCATTGGCCTCGTTTGTCGATTTTTAAATCCACTAAAGAAGGTTGCATATATTCATCTACTTGTCTAATAAGAAAATGCTATTATTACCGAACACGATCTGCTGTTCTCAGTTCCTGCAACAATCATCTGTTCCATGACACTGCAACAAAAACGAGAGAATTTCAGTATCATGCTTACATTTTATAAATCCGCCTTGTAAACTTTGAAGATGCGAGTCTCTCTGTTCAAAATTAAAGTCACGTTTGCAACAGAAGTAAGCCCATTAATAATAGTCTTCATTTTCCCAATTTCACAATATATCATGTTAGTATCCTGTAAGAAATTTAAGAAAATGCGAGTATTTATTACGCATATTATACTCATCAATGCATGTGAATCATTTACATCAAATGAATATTTAAACCATATTTACTTTTGAGACTCTTATCAGACATAACTTGAGCGATCATTGTCTGCAGGTTTTTTTTTTGTCCTTAAGAAAGAGAATTATGGACGAATAATCAGCAGTTGAATATTTTATTAAACTGCTTGACAAATCAAAACCTTGCATTGATAAAGAAACGTGCAACTATATTAGTGAGGATTGTGGTGATTAATAACTAAGAGCGGAATATGATAATAAAGTAATGGCTTAACCGTGGTGGTCATAGATTGGTTCAATTTAAAACGGGTGAAAGAGACAACTCACATGTAGCATAGGCTTCTATGGGATATCTAAGCGTAGGCTTCTATCAAGAATGCAAATGCTATAAACGTTAAACTGAAACTGCAACAAAATTATTGTTTAATACACAATAATATATGTATACACAATAATATATCAGCTAGGATACGAGAAAAGATGCATGCATTTATCGGCGTGACAGAAGAAAGTTACCTACGATTTTTTTTCCTTAAGAGCTCACTTCACTTCCAAAGTGGAATTATAGAGCTCTAAGTTGGAATATACATCCATCATTTGATACCTGCTCCCTTTAACTTTTTACATCGATCAAGTTCGTCTCACGGGCTTAGGCACGTCACTCTCCCTTATATAAAATCCTTACAATTGCAAGATTTGGTGGTGTATAGGTGTAAAAAATGTTTAAAAAAAACAAAGGGGGGCAACCTTTCAAGATGAAGGAATCCTCTTCTTTTGATATTTTCTATTGTGCTAATTAATGATTTGATAAATTCATTTATGAGAGTTCATTTGCAGAACATGTTTAGAGGTAAATGCTCTGTAGTAAATTGTATTATCTTCTTGACCAGGGCAAGATGAACTGTTCATTCTACATCCGTACTTACGGGTGGTTATGGTGCATTATGTAGTAGGCATGTAAACGAACAGAACGTTTAGTGAACTGTACAGTGGCAAGTTCGTTTATTTAATAAGCGGACGAACATGAACAAAAATCTTTGTTCATTTAATTAAACGAACGCACATGAACACATGTCACGTCAATTCGTTTACGTCCGTTCGTTTAAATATTAATACAAAAGCACCATATATATACATATACATTGTACGTATGTATTATATTTTTTAATACAAAAGTTCATGAACTGTTCGTTAAGAATGTTAATGAACGAACACAGACATGAAGATCCGTTTATTTAACTGTCTGTGGTTGGTTAAAGTTAAATGAGTGAACACGAACATGCCCTTGTTCGTGTTCATTTGGTTCATTTACAAACATCATTGATAGGTTTCACCACTATGACCTTCTCATGGTCCTGCATCTTGGATCAATGAATAATAGCAAAAATATTGTAGAATCAACTCAATCATAACTTTTATTGCTCCTGATAATAACCAACAGTTTCCCCCATTTGTGCATCAAAATCTTGTATTGGATTGGGTATCAGATATGTATCTGGAACCAATCATCTCAGTTTACTAAGGAGTTGAAATTGCTAAGGAGTATACTTTAGAAGGAACCTTGCGTTCTCAATTATAATTTTGAGGTCAAAATTTGATGTATGTCACTTGAACTGATCACATAATAAAGTTACACACCCAGAGGTAAATTCGTTATATGCATTAGCATTATATATGCATATTACCATTAAGAGAGTTCCTTTATAGTTTTACATGCTTCTTACCTTTTCACACGTGCTGCAGTTTTACCCAGCTGGTCTTTGCAAATATGGGGATTCATGTAGATTCAATCACTCCATATTAGAGGCTGGCAATCTTCCCTTGCAAGTTAACTATCTTGGTTATCCTAAAAGATTGGTAATTTATTTCAATAGATCTTGTCTACCGTGCTAATTAATGATCTAATTAAATGATTTATGAGAGTTGCAGAGCATGTTAGCGATAAATGGTCTGTCGTAAACTGTATTACCTTTGTGACCAGGGCAAGATGAATTGTTCTTTCTACATGCGTACTGGCATGTGCGGTTATGGTGTATCCTGTAGGTTTCACCGCCCTAATCCTATCATGATTTTTACTCCTGGACCGATGAGTAACCACAAAGAAGCTGTGAATTTGACTCAATCGCACCTTTCATTGCCTCTGGTAACAACCGAAAATTTCTCATTTGTGCCTCAAAAATCGTGTATTGAGTGGGTACAATGTTACATACAGTGATACCTAATTAGTAACTTTTAACCTCAAGTTTTTTCATATGTTGGTAATTCTTTGCAAGGTATCTGATATTATCAGTGCTTTACGATATAAATAGGCACCAAAAGGCAAGGAAAAAACTAAAACCGCTGAGGATTATACTCCAAAAAAGAGAACCTTGTGTTCTCAATGATGTTGCTCTACCAACAAGCCCTGTAAGTATTTAAATCTCTAAAATCTGACATGAAGCATTGTTCCTTTTATGTTATTTCAATCAATGAATCTTTTAATGATAGCATGTTGGTTGTATCGATTACAAAAAGAAGCTATGATGGTCATGTATTTTTATTTTTGTGATATTCATCACCGTATGTTTTTGGAAACAGGGAAAGGTGTATTGGAATTATGAAAATATAGGTCTATGTAATTGGGGTCGTGCCTGTGCATATAACCATCCCAAGAAGCATTTATCATCGCGTGGATCCACTTCCGCGTCTCCTTCCTGTGTTAAGCCACAGGAGAATGTCACATTATAGGAATAAGTTTTAGGCCATGATGTAGTTATCCATATAAGATGGTTTTCTATTCACTAATCTTTCTGCTAGGAACATTTTTGGTTCTTTACTTGGCTTATAAAATATAACCTAATAAGGGTAAGACTTAAGATGTGCCTTTGGAATAAATACATTCCTTGTTTTCTCTATTTTCATGAACATGAACTTTTTTGTTCCATGGATTGCTTGCTTTCTTTAACGATACCATGATGGTTACCATACATCTATAATTCGCCCCTTATTGTATATTAGATCTAGTTTTACTTTCTACGCCCCGCTTGCGGTATGCGCATATAATGTATATATGTGTGGGCGCTTAGGGGGTAAAAGTGAAAGTGCACTAATTTTAACATTATTTTACTAATTTCATGAAAATAACATTAAAAGAGGGGGATGGTTAATCATGCATCATGTGGTGGCGTTGATAGCTGAAAGACAAGGGAATACATGCACTAATCGGCCTTTGTCTTAATTGCTGAGTGTTATGTGCCTTATGTCCATGGCTAGATGCAAAACTACTATCGAGCCGGGGGTCTCACTGGAAGCAGCCTCTCTATTCCTATGGGGTAGAGGTAAGGCTGTTTACATCTTACCCTCCTCAGACCCTACGTTAGCTTTGCTATTGGTGGGATTTACTGAGTATGATGATGATGAGTTCTAGTTTTACTTTCAAACATGCATTATCATATTACACATATTGCGAACCAAGATAATCTAGACCATAGAAACAAGACATCTACATTATTTTGGGGCACTGACATATATACCGGATCAAGGTCATTAGGACCTAAAATTTTTTCGGATAACGGCCACCAAATTCAAGAGCCACCATGGACAAGAAGCCACTTAGACCGCAAGTCTCCTGTGAAGCATGAGACATCTCGACCGCCAGTCTCCCACACCAACTACTGAGGTAATATACCAACATCTATGACACTTAACGCTTTATGTAGCCATCCATAGTAAATTTACTAAAGACAACCGGAAAGAAGATGCAAAGGAAGTGAATATATAAGTCTAGCCTGATGTAGTCAGCATTACATCATACTATTTGGGCCCAAATACCAATCTGGTTTGTCTAACGAGCTTAGGTCCATCACCCTTTCCTATAAAGGAAAGAAAAAGGAATTCCTTTTTTCCCTTCTCTCCTACTCCCACTAAAGATGTGCTATCCTGGCTTTCCCTCAATATCATTTCTTTCCGTACAACTTAATTGTCGAAGGTATTCGTCGTGCTTGGGGCTTAGGCCACATTCTAACGATTTTTCTAAATGTTGCAACACGGATCTAGACTTGGGAATATGTCAGGTATGCTAACTAAACAACCCAACTACGAGACACGATTTGGATTTTGTTGTAGCAACATGTAAAGTCAAAATGAAAGCATGTCCAAACACGCATTTTGTAAGAAACAACAATAACAACCTTTCTTATAAACTCCAATGAAACGCTTTCAAAGTTCATGTGCCCAAACCTTATATAAGACTACGATTTTTTAGTATTATTTTGATTGTAGAAATTGTTCTTTTAGTAATTAGATAAGCCTAATTGGTATTCTATGATCTTAACAAAATTAATTGTTGATAACACTTAAGGGGGTAAGTTAACTAAGGGAGCAAGTTACTTCTCATATAAAGATTAGGGAGTTCTATTAGGAATAAATTCTCATCCAAAAATATATATATAGGATTTCAAGCTTGTACCTTTAATATAATTTGAGTATGATTATTTGATTTGGTATTTACCAATTAGGGGAGTCAATCGGCCTCTCGAACGTCGATTAAACCTTTGTATTATTAAATAACTATTTTTGCTCGTTTTTGTCATGATAATAGATTTGGGTCTTA
>JARYGA010041074.1:15000-17500 GCA_030545235.1 Helianthus tuberosus | reverse complement strand
CCCGTGAACAACTTCACAAAGTTTGGTGTCGATCCGAGCATAACGGGCCCGACCCAAGGCCCAACGGCATCGGGCCCGAACAAGGCCCGTTCAACACGTTGACCCGAAACGTGAAGCCGTGGCCCGACACCACCATAAGAATGTCCGCGAGCAACGGTGTCAACTTTCGTGGCGATCCGACGTTCAACGGGCCCGCTCCAAGGCCCAACGACACATCGGGCCCGAACAAGGCCCAAATGAAGACCTGACCCGAGAACGTGAACTCCTGTTCACAAACCACGTAAGAATGGCCCGTGAACAACCTGTACAAAGTTTGGTGTCGATCCGAGCACAACGGGCCCGACCCAAGGCCCAACGACAAATCGGGCCCGAACATGGCCCGGTCAACACGTTGACCCGAGACGTGAAGCCGTGACCCGACACCACCATAAGAATGCCCGTGAACAACCGTGTCAGCTTTCGTGGCTGTCCGACGTCGTTTGGTGCTGTTACGAAGAATCCCGAGAAAACGGACGTACCGGGCCCGCAGGCCCGAATCCAGATTATTCTTTCCCAAGACCACCGTCAACTTGTCCCGATGGCTCACATGAAGTTTGGTGCCGTTCCGACCTCGTTTGATACGGCTATGGTTGAACCACACGGGCGCTCGGTCCCGACCCGAGCCCAGTCAACGTTTTGACCCGATCAAATCGGCCCGTGACCCGAAACGACCCTACTTGGGCCCTACAACAGCCACGTAAAGTTTCGCGACGATCCGACGTTCTTTCATGGGGTTACGGACAATCCACGCCAAACAAGCGTCACGGGCCGACCGAGCCGGGCCAACGGGCCCTCGGGACCCGAAAACTGAATTTTTTTCATCCAAACCCCTTAAAACACGTTACCGAGGTCTCACGCAAAATTTCATGCCAATCCGACGTCGTTTGATGGGGTTTTGAAAAATTATGATTCCTCAAAAATTTAATGTCTGTTCCTGTCACTTAGCTTTTTGTGCAAAATGTATATATAGGGGAGGGGTGGGTGTTGAGCAGCCCATGCCCGGGCAAGGTAGCTGAGCGCCCAAGCCAAAGGAGGCTGGTGGCGCGCGCATAACAGCACAAATGCCCCAACGATGACCGAGAACAAGCGCCCCTCTCCCCTCCCTCCCCCCACCAAGCGCCCCTCCCCCCCACGTTGCCTGCCCACGTTGCCTCGACGACCAGTAAACCTCGAAAATTATGATTCCTCGAAAAATTAATGTCTGTTCCTGTCACTTTAATTTTTGTGCAAAATGTATATATAGGGGAGACCAGGGGCTTGAGCAACCCCTGTGCCCAAGCAAGGGCAAGATAGAAGCACACGAGACGCGAGGTTTAAAGCCTATACAAGCAAGGCGTCGGTCTCCCCAAGCCCCGTTGCCTATAAATCAAGCCCGGTGCCTTGTAAATGCCCCACACGATGCCTACAAGCAACAACGACGTTTGCTAGTTAATCGATCGATGCCCCACACATTGCACCATGTTGCCTAGTAAACAAGCCATGCTGCCTTGGAAGCGCCCCACATCATGGCATGTTGCCTAGCACGCTGCCCAGCACGCTGCCCTTGTTCCCGCACGACGACCTGAAAGCGTGGCTGACCACGTGCTTGCCTTCAAAAATTATGATTTCTCAAAAAATTAATGTCTGTTCCTGTCACTTTACTTTTTGTGCAGAATGTATATATAGGGGGGTGGTAGTACTCTTGGGGTAGAGAGGCATGTGCTGGGATGGCATGCCAAGGCATGTGCTGGGATGGCATGCCTTGGTGTGTGCTGGGATGGCATGCCAAGGAGAAGCATGTGCTAGGAAGGCATGCCAAGGCCAAGCCAAGGCCAAGGCAAGCACATGCATTGTGAGCGAGATGAGACGGTTGTCTTTACCCCAAGAGTGCCCAAGGGAGAGGAAAGAGGTGTCAAACGCATGCTGAGCCCCACTTCGGTAGTTTGGCACCCCCATAGGCATTGAGGCAAGCGTGCCTATGGGAAAAGTCTGTTGAGCTTGTCAGCCATGTTGGGTATTATTGTCTGGAGGAGATGATGGCACAAGGATGCTGGCTTTAAGGTAACGTTCCGGCAGCACAGCCAGCCCGCAATTGCTAGTTCAAGCGGGTGGAATCTGCCTATAGGGGCGTTGCTTGCTCGCGGTGGAATTGGGCACGCCCAATATGTATCATCGACCGACGACGTAGTTCCTGCATGGCCCCATAGGTATTCAGGCAAGCGTGCCTATGGGTAAAGTCGGTTGAGCTTGTCAGCTATGTTGGGTATTATTGTCTGGAGGAGATGATGGCACAAGGATGCTGGCTTTAAGGTGACGTTCCGGCAGCACAGCCAGCCCGCAATTGCTAGTTCAAGCGGGTGGAATCTGCCTATAGGGGCGTTGCTTGCTCGCGGTGGAATTGGGCACGCCCAATATGTATCATCGACCGACGACGTAGTTCCTGCATGGCCCCATAGGTATTCAGGCAAGCGTGCCTATGGGT
>JARYGA010041073.1:0-20623 GCA_030545235.1 Helianthus tuberosus | reverse complement strand
TTTGAGTTATATAAACATTAAACTGCTGTAAATAACTTACGTTATGATATAAATCGTTATAGAACAAAGGGTGATCGTATGTGTGCGTCTTAGTAACATTTAAGCTGAAAACAGCAAGCTGAGTAACGATTTCAGCCGATTCAACCGGCTGTAACCGGATCATAATAAATCGAAAAACGGATTTTCTGAAGCCTAAATTATGTATTTTCGAAAAACTGATCTAATGGAACTGGAATCGTAATTTTTCGAGGTCGTTTACTATTTTTAATGACCCGTTTCGTAACAGCAGCTAGTGCTGTGTTTTTACTGCAGAAAAAGTGTGTTGTGTTCGGAGTCATAACTTAAAAACTGAGTAGAATTAGCTCATGGAATTCTTACTGTAGATGGTCACTGTTGTCGCCGTAATTCTCCCACTGGAATTTCGTCAATCGGACTTACGATTAATTTTTAATGAATTATTTCGTAGACAGCAGTCAGAAAGTGACAATTCTGATTGCAGTCCGGAAAATGATTTTCTATAAAATATTGGTGATGAGTTGGACCCCGATATTTTTACACAATAATTTTTGTTTCAAATAAGAAATACTGTAAAAATTTGGGAATTTTTAGAATAAGATAACTATTTTATTAAGATACCCGAAAACAGCCCGGTTTTGTGTATTAAAACTGAATCGATATAAGTGGTATTTTGCATGCCTAAATGTCGGGTTGGTTATTTGAAAGTGATCTAACGTGTTATATGTTAAAGAAAATGATACGCTAGTAAGCGTGGACGCCTCCATTTACAAAGGAAACTCTAGCGATTTTTTCTAAAATTCCAATACTTAGAAAATATTTTTTCTAAACAAGTGTTACTAGTATATCTTATAACTTGTGTTTCAAAATACAAACTTCGCCATAAATTTTGTTACGAAATACAAAGTATCGGAGGTTGGTTTTAGCAAATAAAAAAGGGTAAACATATATTTAGAATATATATTTTATGCTGAGACATTTGTGTGATTGTTTGTTATTTTGGGTACTTGATATATATTATTTTTAGGGTAAAAATAATATAACTTGAAAATACCATGAAAGTACGATTCCAAAATAATACCAACGCTCTCACAAAAATAATTATTTAAGTTACACAAGTAATGTTATATTACGAAACGTTGGAACGTAACTTACAAAATTTTTCATAAAGTCCCTTTACACATATGTTTTTGGTGGAATATTATTTTGGAAATCAAGGAAGTAAAAATATATTATTTTTTGGCAAAATACATATATTTTGGAAATAAGTTATTTTGGACAAATGAGTTAAGTATATTTTCTAAGTGGGACTTAAAATGTATTTTCGGAATTATAAAGCATACACGTATAAAAAAAAACCCCATCCTTGGGAAGGAAATACGAATACGGATACTTGAGAAGTATTAATACAGAAATATTGTATAAACAATTATTCCAAAACTAAACATAACTATTATAACTTGGAATAATACCAGGATCGTAACTCAAAAACATACATACTAAAACAAGGCACTACCCGTTCGTCTAATAGACGTTAGACCATTGTAGGTAGTCGTGTTTGCCGCGGAGATTTGGGTTACACATACTGAAGACGCAATACTGTGAGTTCATGTCCCCCTTTTCTCTTAACTGTTTTCAGTTTTTATACTTCGGGGGTGAAATACATGTTACTGTGTTTACGGATACTTTTATACATGGTATGGTTAGCTTAAGGAGGGTTACTACTTAGACCATGTGAGTGAGTAGGCGCAACTAGAGGCCATTAATCCTCATTGTAGGACCGAGGGTCTGTAGCGGTAGATCTATCTGGGTGTAGCGAGCCCAACCCCTGAGTCCGCTGAATGAACCAGGTGGTGACTTTGAGCCCGACGCAAAAATCTGCTAGGTTTGAGTCTTCCTACGGCACTTCACACATATCATTGGCTTTGCAACCCAATGGTGATCTCTTTTTCCTTAATTGCTACATACCAGGGATTTTCATACATACGGACATTTTTACAAAGGCTTATACCTGCTCACTTACACATGAACTCGCTCAACTTTATGTTGACTTTTCAAACTACATGTATTTCAGGAAACCAACGGATCTGGCACGGTATGCACGTATTTTCAAGCTGCGTTTGAATAAAGAAGTCATCCAGGGTTTAGAAGGTGTAACCTCTCCCTGGACGGGTTACATATCCCTAAACCTAGTACTGTTTAAAGTCTTTTGCTAAGTCTTTATGAACTCAATTAAATCAAGTTAAGGTTTGTAACTTATTTTGTGAGTGTTGAAAATGGGATTTTTCTAACTTTATTAATGAATGAATATCTCATGTTTTTATCATATAGTATGGTTATGATTGTTGCTATGGTATTAAGAAGTCACACCAAATAAACCCACGCTTCCGCAAAGCCAGGGTGTGACACTTTTATGATAAAAACATAAACATAAACATAAAAGTGTAGACATAAAGTCTACATGAAGATCATGAAATGAATGATGATGATACATGATAAATTTGAGTTATATAAACATTAAACTGCTGTAAATAACTTAAGTTATGATATAAATCGTTATAGAACAAAGGGTGATCGTATGTGTGCGTCTTAGTAACATTTAAGCTGAAAACAGCAAGCTGAGTAACGATTTCAGCCGAATTTTTCTAAAATTCCAATACTTAGAAAATATTTTTTTTTTCTAAACAAGTGTTACTAGTATATCTTATAACTTGTGTTTCAAAATACAAACTTCGCCATAAATTTTGTTACGAAATACAAAGTATCGGAGGTTGGTTTTCGCAAATAAAAATGGGTAAACATATATTTAGAATATATATTTAATGTGAGACATTTGTGTGATTGTTTGTTATTTTGGGTACTTGATATATATTATTTTTAGGGTAAAAATAATATAACTTGAAAATACCATGAAAGTACGATTCCAAAATAATACCAACGCTCTCACAAAAATAATTATTTAAGTTACACAAGTAATGTTATATTACGAAACGTTGGAACGTAACTTACGAAATTTTTCATAAAGTCCCTTTACACATATGTTTTTGGTGGATTATTATTTTGGAAATCAAGGAAGTAAAAATATATTATTTTTGGGCAAAATACATATATTTTGGAAATAAGTTATTTTGGACAAATGAGTTAAGTATATTTTCTAAGTGGGACTTAAAATGTATTTTCGGAATTATAAAGCATACACGTATAAAAAAACCCCATCCTTGGGAAGGAAATACGAATACGGATACTTGAGAAGTATTAATACAGAAATATTGTATAAACAATTATTCCAAAATGAAACATAACTATTATAACTTGGAATAATACCAGGATCGTAACTCAAAAACATACATACTAAAACAAGGCACTACCCGTTCGTCTAATAGACGTTAGACCATTGTAGGTAGTCGTGTTTGCCGCGGAGATTTGGGTTACACATACTGAAGACGCAATACTGTGAGTTCATGTCCCCCTTTTCTCTTAACTGTTTTCAGTTTTTATACTTCGGGGGTGAAATACATGTTACTGTGTTTACGGATACTTTTATACATGGTATGGTTAGCTTAAGGAGGGTTACTACTTAGATCATGTGAGTGAGTAGGCGCAACTAGAGGCCATTAATCCTCATTGTAGGACCGAGGGTCTGTAGCGGTAGATCTATCTGGGTGTAGCGAGCCCAACCCCTGAGTCCGCTGAATGAACCAGGTGGTGACTTTGAGCCCGACGCAAAAATCTGCTAGGTTTGAGTATTCCTACGGCACTTCACACATATCATTGGCTTTGCAACCCAATGGTGATCTCTTTTTCCTTAATTGCTACATACCAGGGATTTTCATACATACGGACATTTTTACAAAGGTTTATACCTGCTCACTTACACATGAACTCGCTCAACTTTATGTTGACTTTTCAAACTACATGTATTTCAGAAAACTAACGGATCTGGCACGGTATGCACGTATTTTCAAGCTGCGTTTGAATAAAGAAGTCATCCAGGGTTTAGAAGGTGTAACCTCTTCCTGGACGGGTTACATATCCCTAAACCTAGTACTGTTTAAAGTCTTTTGCTAAGTCTTTATGAACTCAATTAAATCAAGTTAAGGTTTGTAACTTAGTTTGTGATTGTTGAAAATGGGATTTTTCTAACTTTATTAATGGATGAATATCTCATGTTTTATCATATAGTATGGTTATGATTGTTGCTATGGTATTAAGAAGTCACACCAAATAAACCCACGCTTCCGCAAAGCCAGGGTGTGACAGCTTGGTATCAGAGCCTCGATCATAGCGAACTAGGATTCTTTCTCGAGTCTAGACTATGATCATCAGGGCTCTCACGAAAATGTTTTCAAACACTTTTACATTGCATACACTATACGTCCAGATCCAGGGAACAAACCTTTTTACGAACAAAAGGCACAAATACACATTTCCAAATTTAAATTTATAGTTCAGTCTGAGAGACTGAGGGAGTAGTCTGAGAGACTAGAAAAGTTCAGTCTGGGAGGCTGGGAGGTTAGTCTAGTGGGAGGTTAGTCTAGTGGGACTAGAGAGTTCAGTCTGAGAGGCTGGGAGGTCGATCTAGTGGGACTAGGAGGTTCAGTCTGAGAGGCTGGGAAGGTAATCTAGTGGGACTAGGAGGTTCAGTCTGAGAGGCTGGGAAGGTAATCTAGTAGGACTAGGAGGTTCAGTCTGAGAGGCTGGGAAGGTAATCTAGTGGGGAACTAGGAGGTTCAGTCTGAGAGGCTAGGAAGGTAATCTAGTGGGACTAGGAGGTTCAGTCTGAAAGGTTGGAAGGTTAATCTAGTGAGACTAGGATGATTACATGCGTACATCGTTACTGCTTAATTGATGATTATTGATATACGTGCACACGTGGTGAATATTTGCATACACTAATTATTAATAACTACTATGGGTATACATGCGATGACTATTATGTACCGGAACCCATGTCACTCTATTTAGAAAGCGAGTTATCAGACATTGATAACCCTACGGCCACCGCCACGGATAAGGAGACTGCATCTGCGCCAGAGATATTTACGGCAGACACTGAGAGTGATCCTGATATGCCGACCAAGGACGAGGACGACTTCCAACAGTCCGCGCTACCAGATTCTGGTAATACTTTACCCTTGGTGATGGCTTCTCTGACAAGAATCCTTCTGTCACTCTTGTTTCGATCCATGACCACTTCATCACCGGTCATCCCGATGATGAGCACACCATGGATCCGATCCTCGACAATGCCCCTCTTGTGGACATTCCTTCCGAAGGTTGATTACTCGGTGAACAATTGATAACGATATCGACATGATATTGGCGGTCCTTCTGATAACGCCCATGATGATGGAAAGTTAGACGAGAACGCGTTACTAATTTCATTTCTCGAGACCCCTGTTAACAAGCTATCTTCTGATTTGAGCGTGCATTCGATTCCGGGCTCCTTTGAGTCGATGACACCTACAGCCTTACAGACAGCCGGATTACAGCATTCTACTACTAACACGAGACGACGATGACGTGGCTGCTGCCCTACCACCTGCTCGAGACACCACACCGTTACACGGCCCAGAGTCTGCTCTTGAGCTAGCTTCTACACCTTTTGGGACAGGTTGATGTTGTGCCTGCTGAACCTACACCTTTACGTGATCATGATCCTGTTTCTTTTAGGTCCGCCCGACACTGCACCCCTTATACCTACCTATATCTGGCAATCTCCTCATTCGTTGAGATGTTTGTTTTTACACCCGCAACCGCTGACATTGCTCCTTTCCCCTATGAAGGCTGACTTCCATTGCGCCAAGGTGCCTATAGCTTTCTTTCAGAATATAACCGCACCCCGGGAAGGTACTTCAGGTCAGCACCTGCATAACGATTCATCTGCTACAACAGCATTTTCCCAACTGCACAGGTCGCACCATTTGCTACATTCACCTCTACAAACGCCGGACGAGCCACTTTGATGGTTCCTATAATACACTATACTAATGATAGACCCTTACCATCCCTCACGTTATGGAAGCGACATACGAGATGAGTTGCTCCTGTAACATCAACTACAGTTGAGGATACGAGTCGCAGAATGCTGGAGCTCGAGCTGACACCACATTTGGTAACTCCAAATGCAAAACATTACATAACCAAATACATGATTTAAGTGTCTACATCACAAGACAACATTTTGTCAGAAAAGTTTATGTAAGACACCACGTCCTCCACCCTGTCTATTGCCAGCATACTTTGATTCACCACATACACTCAGGTTCCTTTTGCGCTCTCGACCGTTGCTATTACACCGTTCCCAGGGTTCTGATACTCATTTCTTTACTATCGGGCGGCAGATTAGTTAACTATTTCGATATATATATACAAGCTCGAGGAGGAGTTTACGCATGCTAGCAGTTACTTTTCTTTCCTCCTCCACCTTAGTCACCAGTGTAGTTGGTTTCTGGATTATGCGGATTGCATTACGCTTGGGTAAAGACACTAATGATAACCCGGGATTGCGGAGACTTTTGAGGACCACTTCTGATTACGAAATTTTGATGCACTAATATACTTGTTGGACAAGGGTAGGGTGACCCTGTGTCCCTTTTGATGTGAAACATTTTGTAAGACACAGTAATTGTGGCCGGAGGATAACGGAAGCCCAATCAACTTTAAACATGCGACAATACTTATGACTAATAACTAATGAAAAACTCGGTCGCCATGCCCCCACTAAGCACGCTGTTAATTTACATATTTGTGCTACAACTATAATGCTACATGCTTACTTGCTACATTCCTATTTACAAATTGTGCAATAATTGTGGCAATATGTGATTGAATGTTATAATGACTGCGTATATACGTATATGTAATACACTTCTGAGGTCTTATTCGTTGAAAAGAGACTTGTGTGCTCGTGTCCTTAACAAGACCTGACCTAACCGACTTTCTTCTAGGAAGATGTCGACTCAAGGGAACACCGATAACAATAACCCTCTACCAACAACAGAGGCGGAAATGCAAGAGCGCCTCTTACAGGCCATTGCACAATACGAGGCCCTTCGCTCCGATTGCAGCGGAGGTACCTCAGGGAATAAACCCCCCAACGGTAATGTTTAGTTCTTTTAGACACATTACAAAACGTTTGGACATTTCCACGAGTGTCTTGCTAATGCCTTACGCGAATAATGTTGCTTATATCACAGGCTGCACCTACGAGCAGTTCTTGGGCTGCCAGCCCCTACATTTCGACGGCACAGGGGGTGCCGTAGCCTTCGTGCTCTGGGATGAAAAGACGGATTCTGTTTTGCGTGCGAGCAAATGCGCTCCAGAGAATCAGGTCACGTACATTTCCGGACTATTCCAAGATGGGGCTCTGTCATGGTGGAAACTCCAGGTTCAGATGATGGGCGAGGCTGCTGCGTACGCCTTATCGTGGGACGAGCTGAAGGAGCTAATGCATAAAAAGTACTGTTTGAAAACAGAAGGTCAGAAGTTGGAAACTGAGTTCTGGAACTTGAAGATGGAAGGTTCAAAATTATCTGAGTACCTGGAGAAATTCCAAACTCTGTCGCATATTGTTCCCTGCATGGTAGGTCCAGAGTCTAAGAAGATTGAGCGTTTCATTTGGGGATTGGCACCCCAAATCACGAGCACAGTGGCAACATCAAAGCCTGCAACAATCGCTGAGGCCATCAATCTAAGTGTGGCCTTAACTGAAGAAGCAAACAGGACGAACAAATTTCCAACCTCTGAGGAGAAAAAGGAGACTCATGTAGAGTCATCTGGTAATAACAAGAGAAAGCTCGCAAATATCAAGATGGTTACTCAGGGGAGTAACAAGAAGAAGGCCAAGAAGGGAAAAGAGTACATGGGTAAACTACCTCAATGCGACAAGTGTCGACGGCATCATACCGGGCGATGTAAAAAGGAGAAGTGTGACAATTGTGGCAAAGTGGGGCACAGCCGGGGAGCGTGTTGGCATGAGACAAAATGTGGAAAGAAAGGTAAGGGATGTTATAACTGCGGTGCTATTGGGCACTTTAGGAAAGACTGCCCAAGGAAGACTAAACAAAACCGTGGGGAGAATGTCTAACGCCGGAGCCAGGGAGGCACGCCAGGAGTTCAAGCATGGATATCGGTACGTCCATACTAGCCTACGTTATGCAATTGTGCTAAATACTGTTGCAAATTTTAACCTCGCATCTCTAGAATTTGGAAGTATACTTGGTTTAGTAACAAGTAAGTTAGATAATCCGCACACGATAGCACTAGTTAACGGGAAGCTAGTGGAAGCCAGCGAAGAAATTAGAATCGGCAAGATAGAACCTCGAGAGCGTAAGTTTACGCTAGATCTACTGCCAAGATGAGTTTGGAAGCTTCGACGGAGTAATTGGGATGGATTGACTACCGAACGATCGAGCGGAAGTTGATATCCGCACCCCGATGACGAATGGAGGCACAACCGTGACTCACAAAGCAGGATACGCCTCTACAGATCACTAATTGCTCAGAGGCACTAAAGTTGATACAGGAAGGATATGTTGTTTTCTGGCTCATGTCGGGGACAAGGGAGCTGAGGAAATTAAAACTCGGAGATACTTCCGTGATCAGAGAATATCCTGAAGTCTTCCTCGAAGACTTGCCAGAATTATCTCCTCAACGACTAGTTAGATTTCGCATCAGATTAATTCCAGGCGTCGCGCCTGCAGTCAATACCCCTTAACGACTTACACATTTAGAGATGCAAGAATTGACAGTGAAACTTCAGAAGTTGATAGAGAAGGAAGATAACAGACCAAAATCCCTTTTGGGTAACCCTAAGTCTGCTCGCCAAGAAGAAGGACGATGATTACCAAATGAGTATCAACTACCAGGAGCCTAACGAGCTAACCCATGAGAGTCGGTGACTCTTACTGAGGATTAACGAACGTCTTACATAACTGACTGTGAGGACCCAACTACTACTACACGACTGGTCTACGATCAAGCATCGTTAGTGGTAAATTCGGGAAGAAAGTATACCTTGGCGAAATTGTGGGACAATAACTTGTTTTTAAACGTACACAAAGATGGTGTTTCCTACACAATGCACAAAACAGAGTTACACAGAATACGAAACCTTGAGGATCTAGAAAATATATACTTAGGACCTTTGGGAACCTAGGTCCAAACTTGTAAAGGTTTTTACTTAGGAACCATGTCTGTCAACTCAATCAAACATCATTAACCTGGCAGATAAGCCATTTCAGTCAACAAAACACGAAGTACTTAAATTTCTCTTGTTGAAATCTTCACTTTTGCTTCTAGCGAGTAGATGTTTGCATCTCTACTCCCCTGATTGGTAGTTGCACCACGTTGATTTTCTTCGCTGAGAGCGAACACTCATTTGCTTCGAATACTTGGTCATTTCTCCATTTTAGCAAACACTTACTGTTTCATTACTTGAAAACTCACATGTTACGCGTGCACCATCGGCTACGCATACGGTTTTATTTCAAACGCTTCATTGAAATTCGAATATTATGTTGCTAAATCTAATTACTGGTCTGTGATTCGAATAGCCTACATTATTGTTATGGTTGACTCTTTTGCTATCAAGTCAACACACTTTCTCGAAAACTTCTTTTGTTTCAAGATACATTCATGGTTCATTTTTGTAACCATGCTGAAATTTACCTTGTTGGTACATACGTTTATTATCGGGTTACGCTGAAACTAAGTTCAACTGCTTGAACTTATTCATTTCACATATTCAATTTAAGACGCCATATGATGTGTTGAGAGCATCATATTCAAACATTTTGCAAAGGTCTTGTCGTTTCGAGTCGTAGTGGGCTTGGTTGGTCTACGACCCCACTAAATCATTGGTTGATTTCGATACATTGCGGTAATACTTTCACAAGATTAAAGCTTGCGCTAATTTGGTTACTTACTTCTTACACGGATTTAAAATTGATTATTTGATAATTTGCCCTAAATCCATCTTGTTTATCACGATTTAATTCAGTCTCAACACAGTTGTGTGTTAAGGCAAAGGTACTTAGATTCATTTCATATCACAATGTACCTCCTAACGATTCTTTCATGGTCGATCGAATGCCTTACGATACATACTTACTTTACATCTCCGATCGGAAACAGTAGCTCTTTGATGTTCCGTATTTAAGTAAAAACTTTGTAACATTGTGTAAATCAAATCTTCAGATTGTCTCAGTACACTTTCATTTGATTTCAGACACGGTGAACTTGTTCAGTCACCATTATTATTGAATCTCGTCATTACGACACCTTGTGGTGTCACTAGCTTGGGCTAATTATGGCCAAGTGTTTCACACAAAACTACATATACTTTTGTTTGACTGGTTATTTAAACATTTCTGATGCAACTACAAATTAAGACAATGATGCACCCGATTCGATTGTACTTCATTCGGTGTATTTTCACAATTTGAGAATGTCAGCACACAAATCCTTACCATTTACTTATTCAAAAGCTGACACGTCATTTTTACCTCCAAGTTGTTGATTTTGAGTTTTTTATAGCGGATGCTATGGTTTGTGAAAATTTGCATACTATGACCAATCATTGAGAACCCTATTGGATGAAACCCCTTTTTGTGGAACCCCTGTAACTGGATTACACTAGACTATGCGTCAAGTACATCTTGTACTTTTGACAACAAATGCTAAAAGCACATACCTTTTAACCATAGGGTTCGGGTTATTATATATTCTTGGACTCACCTGATGTGAGTAAGGTTTGATTCGGTTTGGAGATTATCTACCTCGGTATTACTTATATACATACATGTGTGACATAACCATAAGGAGTTAAGGTAGTACAAATTTCGAGGATGAAATTTCTTTAACGGGGGGAGAATGTGACAACCCTCACATTTACAGGTATCCGTACACTAAATTAATATTTAATTAATGCTTAATTACTGTGCTTGCTTACAACTGTGGTTAAACTACTTCTTGATTTCTGATACATACATACTCATGCATCACATTTTATTACTGTCACTCTATTACTTACACACAAACATTAGTGACAACTTTGATGCACAAAAGCACAGTGAGCACACTATACGGATAACCCAGTAAACATGCTGACATAGCCAGCACTAGACAGACACTGTCTCTGAGGCCAGTATGAGCCGGGAACAGGGTACTACACTATTTTGGAGTGTAGGGGAGTGAGGACCATAAATCTGCGTCACTAGGTGATAGTTATAGTGCCGGGAAGTGCCTAAAACACACTTAAAGTGCATAATTCTGCATTATTAACAGAATTCAGCATTATAATATGCTAGTAAAGTGCAAAGTATGGCAGAAAGGTTCTGAATGCTTTCCTAAGTGCCGGGAATAAATTGCGTTACAAAAATATATTTAAAAGACTCTTTACGGTACAATTAAACGCTTTAACGGAACAATATTCAACCGAACAACCAGACATAACCCGGGACACCAAATTTTTGTCAGATACATTGTTTTATTATTTTTGGCTAGTCATGGTCCCCGTTTACCATAACACCCACTAAAAATCAAATAAATATCATATATGAGAGAATACTTGTTATCTAACTAGCCATTACATTTTAGTCACAAATGTTACACTAAACCCCCCATGAACCGAATTCGGTCCCAAAGGACCCACACAATATACACACCATACTTCCTAGATATACTTCATTATTTTATTTGGATTGTTACTTGATCTTGTTGCCATAATATTTGGAAGGAGATTATATGTATGACACCAAAGATCTTCATTCATTTCCTCAAGATTACACCCTCATCTTCACTCATCTCTCTCTCACTTTCGGTCACTCCCAAACCACCACCATCACCACCCTAAACAACCATCATCTTCCAAGTTCCAAGTCCCATTCAAGGCTAAAAGTTGATGCAAGGGAGCTTGTTTTGCGTGGAGCTTCATAAGGGCTTTGTTCTAACTTTTTCATCATCTTCTTCTCAACAAATTCTCACTAGATTCTACCCTAGCCTTGTGCTAGTAGTAAGTCTCGGTTTACTCTTGTTCATGTTTATTTTGAGTAGTTGAAAGATTGGTTATGATGGGATCATATGAAATTACAAGAACACTAAAAACATAAACATAAAAGTGTAGACATAAAGTCTACATGAAGATCATGAAATGAATGATGATGATACATGATAAATTTGAGTTATATAAACATTAAACTGCTGTAAATAACTTACGTTATGATATAAATCGTTATAGAACAAAGGGTGATCGTATGTGTGCGTCTTAGTAACATTTAAGCTGAAAACAGCAAGCTGAGTAACGATTTCAGCCGAATTTTTCTAAAATTCCAATACTTAGAAAATATTTTTTTTTTCTAAACAAGTGTTACTAGTATATCTTATAACTTGTGTTTCAAAATACAAACTTCGCCATAAATTTTGTTACGAAATACAAAGTATCGGAGGTTGGTTTTCGCAAATAAAAATGGGTAAACATATATTTAGAATATATATTTAATGTGAGACATTTGTGTGATTGTTTGTTATTTTGGGTACTTGATATATATTATTTTTAGGGTAAAAATAATATAACTTGAAAATACCATGAAAGTACGATTCCAAAATAATACCAACGCTCTCACAAAAATAATTATTTAAGTTACACAAGTAATGTTATATTACGAAACGTTGGAACGTAACTTACGAAATTTTTCATAAAGTCCCTTTACACATATGTTTTTGGTGGATTATTATTTTGGAAATCAAGGAAGTAAAAATATATTATTTTTGGGCAAAATACATATATTTTGGAAATAAGTTATTTTGGACAAATGAGTTAAGTATATTTTCTAAGTGGGACTTAAAATGTATTTTCGGAATTATAAAGCATACACGTATAAAAAAACCCCATCCTTGGGAAGGAAATACGAATACGGATACTTGAGAAGTATTAATACAGAAATATTGTATAAACAATTATTCCAAAATGAAACATAACTATTATAACTTGGAATAATACCAGGATCGTAACTCAAAAACATACATACTAAAACAAGGCACTACCCGTTCGTCTAATAGACGTTAGACCATTGTAGGTAGTCGTGTTTGCCGCGGAGATTTGGGTTACACATACTGAAGACGCAATACTGTGAGTTCATGTCCCCCTTTTCTCTTAACTGTTTTCAGTTTTTATACTTCGGGGGTGAAATACATGTTACTGTGTTTACGGATACTTTTATACATGGTATGGTTAGCTTAAGGAGGGTTACTACTTAGACCATGTGAGTGAGTAGGCGCAACTAGAGGCCATTAATCCTCATTGTAGGACCGAGGGTCTGTAGCGGTAGATCTATCTGGGTGTAGCGAGCCCAACCCCTGAGTCCGCTGAATGAACCAGGTGGTGACTTTGAGCCCGACGCAAAAATCTGCTAGGTTTGAGTCTTCCTACGGCACTTCACACATATCATTGGCTTTGCAACCCAATGGTGATCTCTTTTTCCTTAATTGCTACATACCAGGGATTTTCATACATACGAACATTTTTACAAAGGCTTATACCTGCTCACTTACACATGAACTCGCTCAACTTTATGTTGACTTTTCAAACTACATGTATTTCAGGAAACCAACGGATCTGGCACGGTATGCACGTATTTTCAAGCTGCGTTTGAATAAAGAAGTCATCCAGGGTTTAGAAGGTGTAACCTCTCCCTGGACGGGTTACATATCCCTAAACCTAGTACTGTTTAAAGTCTTTTGCTAAGTCTTTATGAACTCAATTAAATCAAGTTAAGGTTTGTAACTTATTTTGTGAGTGTTGAAAATGGGATTTTTCTAACTTTATTAATGAATGAATATCTCATGTTTTTATCATATAGTATGGTTATGATTGTTGCTATGGTATTAAGAAGTCACACCAAATAAACCCACGCTTCCGCAAAGCCAGGGTGTGACACTTTTGAGGGATGATGATTTCATACCCATAGTCTGGTGTTGAATCCTCTGATGGACCTGCACTGTTAGTCTTGAAAACAGTATTTTCAAAAGTAAATTTATCAAGATCAAACAAATCAGCGGGATTTGCTGGAATTTTCATTGATAAAAGTTCATTGAACTTTACATTCAAGGTCTCCTCCACTGCTTTGGTCCGTGTATTAAACACTTTGTAGGCCTTGGCAGTGGTTGAGTATCCCAGATGATAACCACAATCTACTTTGGCTGAAAATTTTGAGATAGAATCTTTCAAATTCAAGATAAAGCATGGGCAGCCAAATACTTTTAATTATGAGATCAGTGGTTTGATTTTATACAGAATTTCATAAGCAGTCTTTTTGTGCCTGGGGTTTATTAAAACTCTGTTTTGGACATAGCAAGCAGTGTTTACTGCTTCTGCCCAAAAAGTTAATGGCAAACCTGAATCAGCAAGCATGGTTCTGGCAGCCTCAATCAAAGTTCTGTTCTTTCTTTCAACTACCCCATTTTGCTCTGGTGTTCTAGGGATGCTGTACTGCCTTACAATCCCTTTCTTCACACAGAAGGCATCCAACTCCTTATTTTTGAATTATGTGCCATTGTCACTCCTGAAGACTTTTACTGGAAGGTCAAATTGCTTTTCAACCTGTGTCACAAAGTCTTGCAAAATGCCTGCAGTCTCATCTTTAGAGTGTAAAAAGAAAGTCCATGTAAACCTAGAGAAGTCATCAATAATAACCAAACAATATCTCTTTTTCTTGAGACTCATGACTTGAACTGGGCCAAACAAATCCATGTGCAGCATTTGCAAACACTGGGTTGTTTTGGACTCTTCAATGGACTTAAAAGAGCTTTTATGTTGTTTTCCTTTTAAACAGGAAACATAATGCTCAGGACATGAAAACAATTTTTGTGGTAAGCCTCTTACCAAGCCATTTTTTGAAATTTCAGTGATTGTTTTGAGATTTGTGTGCCCCAATCTTCTGTGCCAAAGTTCTGTCTCTTTGTTAGAGGCAGCTGAGAACAGACAGGCATCAGTTCTGGGACACTCTTTTGACATATCAACAACATAAACATTGCCACTTCTTTGAGCAATAAGTTTTGTTTTTCCAGTTTTTATTATTGCTTCAATCTTTTCAACCATTTCTGGTCTAACAATCCTACAACACTCCTTTGTGAAGAATGACCCATACCCCTTATCACTCATTTGTGAAACACTCAGGAGGTTGAATTTTAGATTGTCTATCAGATTGACATTTTCAAATTTTACATTTCCAGACTGTACTGTACCAGACCCCAGAACCTTTCCTTTACTATTATTGCCAAAGGATATATCACCCCCTCCATGAGTTTTGAAATCCTTGAGAAGGGCTCTACATCCTGTCATGTGCCTGGAGCCTCCACTATCTACATACCAAAGACTATCTCAGCATGCAGAAGCTCCCTGCACATGAAGTAAAGGATTAGTTCATTAAGGTCTCCAAAGCCAATAAGGCTTTGGATGGGGTCTCAATAGTGTCTGGGATGGATGCAAATTGATGGACAGTGGTTAGGTCAGGTGTTTGGACAGTTTTAGTACTGTTTCTCTCTAACCACTGTTGTGGGTCTTGACCAATCACCTGCTGATAACCAAAAGGATGCCTATTCACTCTGGGTTTAGAGGGCCTTTTGTAGGTCTCATAAACGTGTGGAATCCTTTGGTAAGATGGTTGTTCCTAACCTCTTCTGTATTAGTTGGCAGGGGGTGCATCAGTAACCTGAACATCTCTTTTGACAGATGTTTGGTTCAGCTGTTTTGTGACAGCTGTTTGAACTGGCACAAACAGTGGTTGGTTCTTGGTGAATTTGACAGATGATGTTGATGGACTCAAAGATGTTTTAGCAGTGTACTCATTCTTTTTCACATCGTAGTTTTTGAGATACACACATGCTTGAGCTTTGTGGTTTGTTTTACCACAGATGGTGCAGCTTTCAGCTGGAACAATGACACTTGTTTTGTTTATATCATATGCTTTTAAATGGAAACATTCTTTTGTTAGATGATTCCTTTTTTCACAAAATTCACAAAACAGGTTTTTGTTCTTTTCTCTCTTCCTTCTCTTTCCAGACTCCTTTGCAGCAGACTTTTTAACCTCTGCTGGGATGTCCTTGAGAGGAATGACTTTTGCTTTTGGAGCTTTGACACCATCAGTGGTTGTGAAATCCATGGGTTTAAAATTTTCAAGAATGTCACACTCATCAGACCAAGTGGGTTTAAATTGGTATTTCTCAATTTCCTCAAAAGTAGAGGATCCCACTGGTCTCTCAAATGTGATTTTGTTACCAAGTTTATCAGTGATTTTCACTTCTTGGCCATTCTTGTTTGTGGGAATGAATTCAGTGGTTACATCAGTGGTTTGAACAAATTTTTCAGAAGCAGTGTTTTCATCATCATGTTTTCTATAACAAACACCAAATTTCACATTGCTTTTAATCTGTTTCTCAAGCATAACCTGTAACACCCCAACCCAGAAGGGCTGACGTGTCACAATAACAGTATCATAAACAAAAGTCATCATTCCATTTATTTATTTGACAAGGATACAACCATACAACATCTAAACTTAAGTTTAATATATATAAGCGAACACATTCGATTTGATTAACTAATATCTTCAGTTTTATTCCTAAGCTTTACTCTTCTCTCTTTACCCCGCCCGAAGTAACTTGCAAACCTGTACATACAAAAATATACGGAATGAGCCAAATGCTCAGTACGGAATAATAGGCTCAAATAACAAATAACGCTTTATAAGAAATGATATCCGGATGGAACTTTATGTTAGAATGATATGACGCAAATAACGTGATTTCATAATCATATCATACGGATGTACCCATGAGCCAAACTTAAAACGTGACAATGCACAGGTAGCTACTCCTGCATAATTATCACACGAGATGGCGAGTTGGCATACCCGATATCCACCTCCTTAACTTAAATCCTAGGATCGATCCATACGCCTCCTAATAGTCATATGTACCACACTTGTACTTAAGAGACGCCGTGAACTGATCTCTCCGTCACGGGAGGAGCACATGTTGTCGATGCCGCAACAACATACTCGTGGGACACTCCACGAGAAGCGACACTCAGGGTATCAGAGTACAAATGGTCTTATTCATATATCTTAAAACATATTTTCATAAGAAGACCTAACATATATTGGAACATGCGATAATGAGTACAACTATCATAATACTATCGCATGACATGAAAGCTAAATCCAAGATTATGATTAAAATAGGAATACAACGAACTGTCAAATGAATCGATAATCAAAGACGTGAGGAGTTTGAAAAGATATAGTAATTTAATGGTTTATAACAATTTTGAATATGAAGCAACAAAGAGTGGGGGTAAGGATCCGTACCTTAATAATTCCAAAGTGATGCTACCTTGTGATAATATTTATACGGGCAGAGTTTAGACTACTAATTAGCCTTTTAACCTAATTTAAATAACATGCACACACAAACTAGGTCAGTAACTTAATACAGCATTTACGATAACTCACGAGATTAAAATCCTCACAACGAATGACAAAGTGCGATACTTAAACATTCATCGGATTCACAATTAATGACAAAGTGAACTCACTTAAACATCCATTGGATTCACAACGAATGACAAAGTGTAAACACTTAAACATCCATCGGAATCACAATTAATGACAAAGTGAAATCACTTAAACATCTATCGGAATCACGACTAATGACAAAGCATAACCCAAATTTGAGCAGCACTTAAACATCCATTGGATTGATTTCAATCAATCGGACATTGAATCGTAGCAGCGATCGAGTTATTACCCTGTTTTGCAGCACCCCGCTATACTAATTAGTGATTCGTGTGTGTTTTGAGAGTAATTGGACGATATCTCAGCGTGTATTTTGAGTTTCTTCGTCGTTTTTGTGCCCAAAATCAAGTCCCAACATCCTCTATTTACAGGTGAATTTTGATGTTCACGCGGCCCGCGTAAATCTTAAGTGAATCCTTACGCGGCCCGCGTAAAACCTATTTTCGTGCATAGGGTTGCCACGTTTGGGACTAGGCCTGCTGAGTCGACGGAATTCATAAATTCATTTTCTACAGCTCACAATTTAGATAATCATTAACTAGGGTTTACCCCCCCCCCCTGAGTTTTAGGGGCCCTGATCCTGATTCTGATTGTTCTGAAATTTTTAGGGTTTGTGTAGAATCACTTGGGTTTCTCAATTAGGGTTTCTTTTTATTATTCTTTTATTTCTAGAATAATGATTTTAAAATTATGGTTATTACAACTATTACCCCCTTAAAAGAAATTTCGTCCTCGAAAATTTTCAAATAAGAATATAACCATTTGCATAAGTAACGGAAACGGAACTTTCAAAGCAGAGTTACTAACTTATATAACAAGAATTTCATAAACACACATGTGTATCTGAATTTCATAATTACGTACATGACCATACTTGTCAATTACCTTACTACCATGCCTTAATGGTTCTTCCACTACGTATCTTAATAACATTTTTAATCATAAAAAAATAGACTTACAGATAACAAGAGTGACTATTGGTACTGATATCTTCTACCTAAAAGTGCTTAATCATAACTAAGGTATATTCACATAAGGCAAAGCATGAATGTCCACAAACAGAAACAAATGAACATAGATCAAAGAACATGGTTTACCGTTACCTCGACTAAAATTCTATTGTTCGAATAGATTAGGGTATAGAGAGCGAATTGATTCTTCAGATTCCCATGTTGCTTCGCGTTCAGAGTGATTTTTCCAGAGGATTTTAACAAACGGAATTACTTTCCTACGCATAACCCTTTCTTGTCGATCTAAGATAGCTTCTGGTTCCTCTTCGTAGGACAAATCTTCGTGAATTGTAAGTAACGGATAACTAATGACATGGAGTGGATGATAATTATATCCTCTTAACGAGGAGACATGAAAAACGTTATGAACATGCGAAAGCTGAGGAGGTAAAGCTAGTTGATATGATACTTCTCCAATTCTTTCAAGGATTTCAAACGGACCAATGAAACGGGGACTAAGCTTCCCTTTAATTCCAAATCTACGAACGCCACGCCAAGGTGATACCTTTAAAAATACGTGGTCACCAGTTTTAAATTCGAGTGGTCGTCTATGTTGGTCTGCATAGCTCTTTTGTCTGCTCTGAGCTTCTTTCAGTTTTTCTCGTGCCATAGTGACTTTTTCATTTGTAATATGAACTAGTTCTGGCCCTTCAATAATCTTTTCTCCAACTTCCTCCCAGCAGATCGGTGCGCGACATTTCCGACCGTATAAAAGCTCAAAAGGTGCCATGCCAATACTTGCTTGCCAGCTATTGTTGTAAGCGAACTCAACAAGGCATAGATATTCATCCCAGTTTCCAGACCATTCAAGTGCACATGCTCGGAGCATGTCTTCCAATGTCTGGATCGTGCGTTCTGACTGCCCATCCGTTTGTGGATGGAAAGCCGTACTAAACTTCAGACGTGTACCCCAAGCTGCCTGAAAACCTTTCCAAAATCGTGAGGTGAAACGTGGGTCTCTATCTGAAACAATGGAAGATGGTGTGCCATGGAGTCGAATAATCTCTTGAAGAAATATTTCGGATAACTTATTAACCGAAATTCCTTGCTGAATCGGTAGAAAATGTGCTGACTTTGATAATCTATCGACAACAACCCATACAACATCATTCTTTTTTAATGTCTTAGGCAAACCGGTAACAAAATCCATTGTGATCTCATCCTACTTCCATATGGGAATATCCAATGGCTGCAACAGACCGCTTGCTCGTTGGTGTTCAATTTTCACTTGTTGGCAAGTGAGACATTTACTTACGTAGCGAGCAACGTCTTTCTTCATGCCATTCCACCAAAAAAATTTTCTTAAGTCTCGATACATCTTTATAGATCCTGGGTGAATTGAAAATGGTGAGCTGTGAGCTTCGGCTAACAATGACTCACGAAGGATGGAGTCATTGGGTACACAAAGTCTTTTGCCACACCAAATCACCCCATGATGGTCTATACGAAATTCAGATTGCTTACCCACCTTAAGATTTTGTACAATTGCCCAAATTTCTCCATCTTGCTTCTGTGCATCTTTGATCTTTGATATGACGTCGGGTTCAATCTGCATTCTAGCTAGATATCCTTCAGATTTACTAACCTGAAGCCAAATGTACATCCTTTCGAGATCCCTCCTAATACGAGGCTGAATTTGTAAGCAAGATATAGTCCCGGAATTCTTTCGGCTCAACGCGTCAGCTACAACATTGGCTTTACCTGGGTGGTATTGAATATTTGCGTCGTAATCTTTTAAAAGTTCTAACCACCTTCTTTGCCTCATATTTAGCTCCTTTTGGGTAAATATGTACTTGAGGCTCTTGTGGTCAGTAAAGATGTCACAACTCTCACCATACAGATAGTGTCGCCAAATCTTAAGTGCAAAGACAACTGCGGCTAGTTCTAAATCATGTGTAGGGTAGTTAACTTCATAAGGCTTCAACTGACGGGAGGCATAAGCGATAACCTTCCCATGTTGCATTAGCACACAACCTAATCCTTTCTTTGAAGCATCACTATAGACTTGGTAACCTCCTGATC